>VYZU01065615.1:25139-106809 GCA_013401355.1 Ceyx cyanopectus | reverse complement strand
CAAACCACTGTTTGACTGTCCTTGCTATATATATAATTTAGAGGCTTATGTTTGGCTTAATAAACTCAACTGCTTCCAGGTGACATTTTTACTTCAAATTTGTGGTGTTGCAACTTTGAAAAAATGTTTTAATTTCACAATGAGGATTGATTATTTATTTTTTTTTGTCTTTCAACTGAAATTTTTGTGTTGCATTTTCAGAGTCCAGCGTTTGACACAACCAGTAGGTTAGAAATTACAGCTCAGGAAGATAAGACCAAGTTACTGAAAGCTGCTTTTCTACAGTATTGCAGGTAGAACTTGCACTTAGTTTCTGAAGTTTGTTTGCTCTTCTTAAAGACAGGAGTAAGAAATTGTCTTGCTAAAGATACTCTTAGGCTGGTTTTTAACTAAAATTATGTTAATGACATGAATATCTTTATTAAGTGTTAGGTACATCTTGAGCTAGTGAAGAAGCAATGTGATAGAAAGGAGCAGACATCTGTAATCTTACTGCCTTCTTCCTTTGCATAAATTCTGTGATGTCATGTTGCTGCTCATGAAACAACTTTAAACTCTGTTACTTAATTTCTTTATTCTTTTAGTAAATGGTGTTAAAAAAAACACCAACAAAGCTTTTCTTTCTTTTCCATTTATTCCACGTTTTCACTTGCACAGATGTTTTCAGTAATATTTTTGAGTATGTTTAATACTATTTATGTGGCCATGAAGAATAATAACTAGCATGGCAGATTTTGTGGTGAGATATCTATTTTTAGATTGATTGACACAGGGGACTGGAAGGAGATACACTGTCAGGCTATCCTGACTGGAGTGACTGGCTGTTAAGGGGCATTCAGTGTGTGAAAGATTTGATGTTGAGATGAGTAATGTCAATAAAGGAGAAAAAGAGCTATAGAGTAAGGTTAATTCTATTTAGAGGGGATTGTTTTTCAATAAGTGTTTATTAAAAAATGAATAAAGAAAATCAACAAAGCAACCAACCAAATACAAAGCAAACCAACCCACAAACCTCTTAGGACTAATCTCCTTAAAGAGTCTTAAAACTTGGCAAGAGCAGATGTAAGATAACAGGAAGTAGAAGTGCTTTTGACACAGAGCTGTATGTGAGGTCAAAGATTATGAAGGGATTAGGCACATATATTGAAGGATATAAAGACAAGATCTGTAAACGTGCACAGACTTGAGAAATAAAATGCACATGTATTCACAAGTGCACACCCTGGTAAACAGATGTGCTGCTGAAGGTGACTGTAGTCCTGAGGTGACTGGAGTAGCCAAGGTCTGAGAACACAGACAACAAATAGGAAAGTTGGAATCACTGTGGTTGTGAACAAGAGGGGTGGAAGCAGTGTCAGAAGAAAGTAGAAGGTAGTAAGAAAACCAGTGCAAAACAGTGTGAAAGGTTAATATGAATTTGATTGAGAATTTGGGTTTTATTTAAGAAACTAGAAGAAATGAATCATTTGATCTGTAATAGTATTTGTTCAGATTTGTTCCACAAAATAGCATGGTGAAATGAATGGGGATATCTTCTGCAGAACAGATGTAGCAATGACCTGGCCAAGTGGCCAGTCAGTTTATGCAGAGCAAATAATGGCAGGTTACTTAAGAGAAGATTCAGTACATTTCATCATTTGAAATTAAACCTTTGTATGATTCCTGGATGCACTGCTCTTTTTTATTTCAAGTTATCTTGGTCATATAAACATTCAAACTGAAAACTTCCCAAATTAGGTATTATATTGGAATCACAGTATCCCTTCTTAGTCAGAATACTGTAATTTTAGTCACAAAACAAAATCAGTGCTTTCTGTGAATATTGCTTACTTCTTACGTAGAGTTCTTCAGTATGAATTCATACCTTGGAGGTTTAAGGATTTGGATGCTTCTTACTCTTTTATTTATTGACCTAAATAGAGAAGGACTCTCTGAAATGGTAGGAAATAAGAGTAATGCTTTATATTTACTGAATATTTAGTATGTCCTTTTAGTCTGTTGCCATTTGTGAGAGTGGTTACATGTAATCTTGAGAGGATTTTAAAGCAAGCAATAGAAATTCGATGACTTAGCTACCAGAGATACCCAGACTTAGCTCGGTATGATGAATCTTAAATAATAACAATGAGTATAATAAAATAAATTACTAAAACCACTTTGTTTTAGCTCTTTTTGTTTTATAGATTGTGCAACCTTTTTGCTTTAAAAGAATCAACATACTTTTTGATCCATAGAATTGGAATATCTTGATTAAAGATACCTTGATCTGTGATTAAAGATAGCCTAACCCAAGCTTAAGGCTTATAATCTAAAGCACTTTACAAAAAGCATATCAGAAAAGCCTGCTAATTGAGTGGTTCTTGTTCCTGTAATCCTATCTGTTGCTTTTATTTCACATACTTTGTATTTCTTTTCTTTCAGAAAAGATATAATCAATGCACAAAGCATGGTAGTTGAGCTTTTCCCAAGTAATGCAGATCTGGATTCTGATGCTGAACTGGATAGGGCAGTGACTCAGATCAGTGTGGATTTAATGGATGATTACCCTGCCTCTGATCCAAGATGGGCTGAATCTGTACCTGAAGGTAAACATAATGTTGTGGGCTTTTGTTGAGGTTTTGGGGTTTTGCTGTTGGTTGGCTTGGGGCTGTTTTGATTAAAAACTCTCTAGATTAAAGTATAATTTAAGATTTGCAAAAAAGGCACAGGTGTCCCTTGCTTCTAGCACCACTAGATCTATTTCCAGAAAGGCTAAAAGGTGAATTCTGAGGCTGCCAGATAAATTTGCAATGTACTGTGGTTAGTTCCTGACTCCATGTAGTAAACACACACAGCAAAGAAAACATTTTTGAGAAGGGTGCATTATACAAGGAACAGGTGATGTCATTTTAGTATTTCCATGATTCCTTGGATAGATCTAAATTATTTTCCACAAGCAGATATATTGAAAGAGTTTACTTGCTCATGCTGAGCCCTGTGTCAGTATATTTCCTGAGTAGAGTGAACTCACATCCTTCTGGGGCACTGGTAGGTTGCCTAAAAGAGGACCAGAGAAATTTATTTTGGAGTATTTGTTGTACGTAAAGAATTAAAGCAGACACGTTTTCAGCAAGAAACTTCTTTGTTCATGCTTTCCTGTCTCTTATGAACAATGTTAATTTGAAACTGTCCTCGGGAGCAGAGACTTAGTTTAAAAGTTCATTTTGTAAATAGTTGCAGATGGATGATGCTTTCTGCTGTTATTTCTGCATGGCATCCAGTTAGTAATTGTCAGGCATCAGATCTGATTTTCTGAATCAGCTTTTTTAAAATACAATGGCTTATCTGCATTTATTCCTGGCTAAAGCAAGAAGTGAAAATTGGTGTCTTCTTGGAAATTGTTTTGCTTATTTTGGTCATAGTGATAGTTCTTCTGAGTTTTTGTATCTTGGTAATCTTTTGGTTTAAAGCACACTTAGAATATACAGAAATTCTGAAAAATATCTTGGGCTCTGAGAACTCTGCTGAGGTGAGATACTTGTGAGGATATTAATAAGGAAGCTTCCATCATCCTTGATGACTCCTCTAAGGATCTGATTCACAGAATCATAGAAGAGTCTGGGTTGAAAGGGACCTCTAGAGGTCAACTGGTCCAACCTGCCTATTGAGAGCAGGGACATCTTCAACTAGAGCAGGTTGCTCAGAGCATTGTCAAGCCCCACCTTGCATATCTCCAGGGATGGGGCCTCAACCACCTCCCTGGGCAACATGTTCCANTGCAGCCCAGGCTGCCATTGACCTTCTGAGCTGCAAGCACACACTGCTGGCTCATGTCCAGCTTCTCATCCACCAACACCCCCAAGTCCTTTTCTGCAGAGCTGCTTTCCAGCCCCATATCCCCCAGCCTGGATTGATTGTGAGGTTTGTTCTGACCCAGGTGCAGGACTCTGCACTTGCTCTTGTTGAACCTCATGAGATTCCCCTGGGCCCACCTCTCCAACCTATCCAGGTCCCTCTGGATGACATCCCATCCCTCTGGTGTGTCAACAGCACCATTCAGCTTGGTGTCATCTGCCAACTTGCTGATGGTGCTCTCGGATCCCCTGTCTATATCATTGATAAAAATGTTAATACAGGCCCCAGTAGAGACCCCTGAGGGTCCCACTTGTCACTGCTCTCCATCTGGATTTTGAACCATTGACCACCACTCTCTGGATGTGACCATCCAGCCAATTCCTTATGCACTGAACAGTCCACCCATCAAATCCATATCTCTCCAACTTGACAAGTAGGATGTTGTGGGGCACTGTGTCAAAGGGATTGCAGAAATCTAGATAAAGTGACTGCATCAGTGGATAAGGGACAACCTATGGATGTGATCTGTCATAGAAAGCCACTAGGTTTGTCAGGCAGGATTTCCCCTTAGTGAAGCCCTGCTACCTGATCACCTCCATGTCCTCCATGGGCCTTTTCAGGCCTTCCAGGAGAGTTTGCTCCACGATCTTCGCAGGCACAGAGGTGAGGCTGACAGGTCAGTAGTTCCAAGGGTTCTCCTTTCTACCCTTTTAAAGCTAGGTGTAACATGTCCCTTCTTCCAATCACTAGGGACTTCACCTGACTGCCAGATATTGAGAGTGGCTTGTTGACTACATCTGACAGTTCACTCAGGACTCTGGGATGAATCTCATCAGGTCCCATGGACTTTTATATGTTCAGGTTCCTCATGAGGTCACAAACCTGATTTTCACATACAGTGGGAATGACTTCACCCTGATTGCTGCCCTGTGGTTTTTTAACTTTNTCTCATGCCCACACAATTGGGCAGCATCTCTGTACTCTTCCCAGGATACCCATCCCTGTTTCCAATGTCTGTGGAGCTTGCTCTTTCCTTTGAGCTTTACCAGCAGGTTATGACTCGAGCCATGCTGGTCTCTTCCCTTTCCTCCTTGGTTTCTTACACGTACGTATTGAGAGCTCCTGTGTTCTATGAAAGTGTCATTGAAGTTCTGCCAGCTTTGCTCTGCTCCCTTTTCCCTGAGGATTATTTCCCAGGGTGTCCTGTTAATGAACTCCTTGAAATGCTGGAAGTTTGCTCTTCTGAAATTCAGGGTCCTGGCTATACTTCTTGACTGTTTTGTGAGCCTTAGTAATGCAAATTCTACCAGTATTGGTTGTCTAGACAGAAATGTTAGCTGGCTTTTCAGGTGAAAGCTCATTTGGGGAAGAAGAAAAGCAGAGCAGGGTTGGGCAGCCACTTGCAGTGGAATTGTGCAGGCAATGCAGAGTCTATAGGTCTGAGTGCCTGTTAACATTTTATTTTGCAGTAGCTGTGGTCTAGGGCATAATAAATTTAGCAATAGATAGTCCAGAATGAAGATAAACATTTGAATCTAAATCTTAATAAAACTTAATAAAAATAAGCTGGTGAGCTGCTGTTTTAATGAATTAAGTGCTTTGGAATAGTCGTATGGATCTAAAATTTTGTTCTAAAAGCTTTACTCCAGCTATGATAGAGTTCCAAGGCTACATTACAGGTAGCAGGGTAAGCAATATATAAATGTGTGTGCATATATTAGAAAAAATACTGGTGCAGTAACATTAGAAATTTATAGAAGTATATTTACCTTTATAGTAAAAAAAAAAAAAGATATCAAAGAAACTGAGGTATCAAGTGCTCTGATACAATAATATTCTCTTTTTAGAAGCAGTTGGTTTCAGCCACACATCACTCATTCTTCTTCATCAGCTAGAGGATAAGACAAAAGCACATTCTGTCTTCATTGAGTTTCTTCATCAGGTAAAATTCTCCTGTTCTTTTGGTATCAGCATGCAGAGTATGAATTTGTTTTAAAGTAGTTCTGGAGGCTGTTTGAAGTGCAGGTGTTTGTTGGGTTTCACACGTTATCTTTCCAAGAGCAGGTTGGTATCTTTGAACGTCTGGGCAGTTTCCCAGCGCGAGGCGTGCCGATGGCAACCCGCCTGCTGCTCTGTGAGCACGCAGAGAAGCTCTCAGCAGCTATGGTTCTCAAAAATCACCACTCCAGGCTGCCTGACCTAGTGAATGCTGCTATTCTGATTGCACTAAACAAAAGGGAGTGTGACATTCCAGCAAGTCTGACCCCTGCAGATGTCTTCTTCCGAGAGGTGAGAAACCTGTTCGTTTTCCTCTGAATTATTTTACAGCATCGCATGTAGTGAAAGTTGCCTTTATAGATCAATTTGCAGAATTCCCTTTAAACAGGGATGGGGTGGTACTGTTTTCATCACTTCAGTCTGCAGCTGAAACGTGACTTCTCACAAATTAAATGTAGCAGAAAATGTATGCCAAACTGTCATTTTTAAGGGTTAAACTGAAGAGTATGAAGCTTTCCAGATAGGAAAGTTGCTTTGATGGGCTGTCCTGGATGGAATTAATTCATAATTTTTTGTCCTCTCATGACTAATGTCACTAACATTAGTTAATGTTAGTTAATAATTAGTTAATTCTCAGTTTACACCACATTCCAGTCAAGCACCCAGTCTTTATTTCTTTATCTCTTCTTGAGAACTATAATACAAAACATTTATTCCTAGGATGATTTTTTTTTCCTGTAGAGGACAGGAAAAAAAATTGATAAAAGTAATTGTAAAAGGAAATAAAAATAATAGTCCAATATTTTAAAGCAGGTGTATAACTTGGTACACTTTAACAAAGATTCTATTGGTAAATATTTCAGAAGATGGAAGAATACACTTAATGAAAGTTCGTTGACTTGCCTTCAAAAATGAGGATTTTTTTCTTCTGGGTTTAAGTCCTGAAAGAAGGCAGTTCTTGCATTCTAAGTATTGTATGAAATATAAGCTGGTGATTTCATTGTTCATTTGAGTAGCTTATACCTTTTCATATCTTTCGGTGATTTATGTGGCTTCTGCTAATATTTGTTTATTTTTTATATAAAACTCTCATAACTTGGCTTTTAGGTATCAGCTGGTAATGGATATATTTCTGTTCAGTGTAAGCTTCTTTCTATCTTTAAGGTGTCCCAGATAGATTCCATCTTTGAATGCTTACTTGAAGAAGAGGAACAAACCCTGAAAGATATGCCTATTGAATCAATTGAGTGGGCCCAGATAGTTGTCAATGTGAACAACATCATTAAGGTATAAAACTGCCTTATCTATAAGTGTTTTGGGTGGGCAAGGTAACTGAGTGCAGAGCATCTAATTCACTGATAAATTCACATGGCCAAATGCATCAGGAAGGAAAAGATGGTCCCATGAATATTTAGGGATGTTTGTTTTTTTCATCCTCCTGAGCCACTGCTAAAGAGAATTTGAGACATTGCAGCATTGCTGGGAGTTGTGGAAGCTTAAGTGTGTAGCAAAGAGTGAACAGCTTGTGGTTGAGCATTGAGGTTTCTTGCTCAGTCAGTATGTGCTCTTCTATACAACTGAGGAAGTGGTGCAGAAAGAAGTGTGGGGGGGGTATTAGAATATTTCAGAATTACAGAAGACAGCATCTTTTATGGTTTGTGTATGTGCAGGTAGTCTTTAAAGTACTGATGTCCTTGCCTTTAAACAGGACATGCTGCAAGCTGCCTGTCAGTATCGTCAGTCTAGAGCCTCTATCTATAAAACAGGAGAGCTTCCAGAAAGAGAGCCTGAATATATTCCATGGACAGGTGAGAAGTCGTTATTACTAATTTATTAATAATCTATCCTAAACAAAAATACTCTTACTTAAGAGTTTCAGAACACAGGAATTTGTTTAATGTTAAACACGTTAAAAGCTGCTTTAAGGTTGCCATTAAGAATAAGAAAGGTTTCATTTAGTGAATGAAGTGGAATGAATCAACGAACACTTATTTGAATTACAAATCTGACTACAAAAACAAAGTTTGGGAGACAAAGCTGATATTTTTTTTCTCTTGTAAGCACTGGTTCTGGTTGGTAGACCTATAGGATACTTACCATTAAAATGACTGATGATTCCCCACTTCAGTGTGTGTTTTGTTTTGATAGTTTGGTAACATGAAAAACTCTCACAACAAATGTTTGCAGAAGCAAGCACTTTACACTTGGTGATGAGGCTTCCTTGTGACCTCTACTGAAAGCACACTTGTTTAGTGCTCCCAAGAGAAAAAATCTTTTGAGAAGCAGGGCCCATGCAAGCTGGTTTTGTGTGTTATATCTCAGTTACTACAAGTCATTAAATCAGCCTAACAAAATTTTTCACTCCGGGCATTCTCTACTTTGCTTACAGATCGTGCAAGTGATTTTTGGTTGGTTTTGTTGTTGTGTGGTTTTTTGATTTTGCTTTGTTTTTGTTTTTCTGAAAAATAGCTGGTATTGGTAGTACAAATTTGTGCCGTTTTGGGGGGCGGTTGTTTCTATTCTTTTTGTTTGTTTCCTACATTTTGGGCAAGTTTAGTATGTAAAGGTAGATAAGACTCTGTTTGTTTTGGGGATTGTTTTTTATGGTATTGCTTTGATTTGTAAAATGGCTTCGTTCCTTTTTTCCTTTTTTTAAAATTAAGTATACACAGCAATGTTTTTGTTACACCTCAGCACCCATTCCTGTCTGATCTGAGTCTGGTTTCAATGTTCCCTGGCTTGTTTCCCCAGCCTGCAGTGCCCTTCGTGCAGCGATCTCACGGCAGCACGGGATCATTCTGAAGCTGGTGTATCCCCAGGCAGACAGTAACCTCCGCAGCACTGTGGCTGAGCAGCTGGTGGCGCTGCTGGACTGTCTGCTGGATGGCTACGTGGCTCAGCTGAAATCCGTGGACCGCCCAGCTGACCAGGAACGCTACAGCAACCTGGAGATGGAGTATGCCCAGAAAAGAGCAGAGCTCTTGTCTCCTCTCAGTAAGTTCTGTCCCGTTCCCTCAGTACAAGGAGTGAGTGCTCCATCTGATGAGGAAACTGCTAATCTGAGAGAGTAAATGTCTTTATGAATGCTGTTTGTTCTACATGTCAGCCTATCAATGACTGTCTTTATCATTTAATGAGATGCTTACAAAATAAAACCAGATCACAGAATTGCTTCCTGGGCTGCATCTGTGCACATACCTCTAAGAAGACACATCCCTGCTTGAGCTTTTTTTCTCTTTTGCTAACTACTTACACTTTCCTGAAAGGAATTTATCTTTTGTCACTTGGCTGAAAATAGCCTATACATGGATTTTTACATGTTTATATTGTTGCAAGTTGACATAAACTTACACCCTTGAAATGCTGTTTAACATCTCTCAGGCAAAAGTTACTTTTTGAGTTTTGATTGTTTAATAATCACACCTGTTTAAGGTGTCACAGATTCGCAGATATTAGGGGTTGGAAGGGACCTAGAAGATCATCTAGTCCAACCCCCCTGCCAGAGCAGGGGCACCTAGACCAAGTCGCCCAGGAACAGATCCAGGGGGGGCTGGAATGTCTCCAGAGCAGGAGACTCCACAACCCCCCTGGGCAGCCCCTGCCAGGCTCTGCCACCCTCACTGGGAACAAGTTTTTCCTTGTGTTGACCCTCAACCTCTTGTGCTCCAACTTGCACCCATTGCCTCTTGTCCTGGCACTGGATGGCACTGAGCAGAGTCTGGCTTCATCCTCCCTACACTGCCCTGAACATATTGACAGACACAGGTTCCCTCTCAGTCTCCGCCAGGCTAAAGAGCCCCAGCTCTCTCAGCCTCTCCTCAGCAGGGAGATGCTCCACTCCCTTCAGCATCTTGGTGGTCAAGTCATTAATAAGTAATTGACAGCAAAGCCCCCTTTTTAAGTGGCAAAAACTTGGAGTAAATACGTTTTATTAACTTTATAAAGTTTTAGGTTGGGTGTTTTGGTTTTTTTGAGAGTAAAAATAAAAGATACAGTGATATAGATAGAACAATCTAATAACTACTGCCTTCTGACATTATAATTATCTCTTAAACTATCATTCTCAGTTTTACTGACATTCTTAGTCTCTGTTAGATTGTTAGATACATATTTTGTCATCATGTTCAATCTAAAGTTCATACTTCCTTACAAACAAAATTGAGCATTGGGCTCTTATGTATTTAACTGAACCAAAAAGAAAAGAGTTTAAACTGCTCAGGCAGGGGGGTTGGACTAGATGGTCTTCTAGGTCCCTTCCAACCCCTAATATCTGTGAATCTGTAAATAATATATGTTTGATATAAACCCCATTGCTTTCACTTGTTCTGCTGTTTTATCAAAAGCCTTTGTCTGCTTCTTTTTCACTTTGTGTAGTTCAGTGTCTTATTACAAAGTCATGTGTTGAATCCTCCCCTCTCCTCTGCCCAGATAGGAGATTATGCTAACTTGGAAAAAAATAGACTTTATACTGGCTACTTAGTATTCTAATCTTCTTTCTTGTACTGGGGGCCAGAGGTGGCAGGTATGTGAAATTGTGTGCACAGGGTATGTGTGTGATAGGTGAATGTTTCTTTGAGGATGTCTAAGTATCTCCTTGATGTGAACACTTGAAACTTGTTTTCATTTTTTCTGTCTCTGTCCTCAGTCATCCTCTTACAGTCAAATATGAGAGCTTGTTAGATATAACTCTTTTTCTTGGTTACTTAGTTTCCCTGGGACAGTATCAGATGGCAGCTACTTTAGCAGAGAGATACTGTGACTTTGATATCCTGGTGCAAATGTGTGAGCAGACAGACAACCAGGCCAGATTGCAGCGTTACATGAGCCAGTTTGCAGATCAGGTAACTTCTTTTCTCTTTCCTTTAGACAGTGTTTTATAATAAGCTTGCACCTGAAATGTTTCAGAAGCTATTATTTTTGTTTGTTTGTTGTATTTTTGTTTTGGTTTTAATAAATTATATTTACATGTACATATGGGAGTGATGTGGTAAAGCCAGCATTCACTGTGCAGAACTCAGTGGAGTATTTTCCCCTGCAAAGCCAGTCAGCAGAGCTAGGGGTGCTAGCTCTGTGAGCAGTGGCTTTTCATGGCACCTCTTTTGTGCCTCATACTGTCTCACTTTTAACATCTTTGGGCGTTTTGTTAATGCTGTTTTATTTAACCAATGTAATATGAATTTAAGGATAATTTCCAAAGCAGAAGGTGAGATTGTGAAATATACAAATAGAAAAGTATTTAAGAAAAGGGTGAAGGTAGGGTTGTTGCAGTGGTCTTTTTTTATTGTCTTGCTAGGTACTTCATGGACAGTTTTTCCAATGTCTGTTAAAATCTGGTGTAAAAACTTCTAAGTGTGCTGAAAACTGGAAAGCTCAAGGAAAAGGCAGTAGAGACTACTTGAAATGAGGGAAATTGAGACAAAAGTTTTCTTATTTAGAGTTGATGAAATCTATTTGTTTCTCTTTATACAACAGCTATGGAAAAAATAATCCTTCAATCTACAGGTTTCCTGATAAATAGAGTACAGAAAGGTTGCTTTTTATAAGGAAAAGAAAAATTATCACTACCAGACAGAAATTATAGTAAATGCTTTTTAATAGTGAGGCTTAAATAGCCACTGCTGAAGAACAGGATAAAGGAAATGGTAATTACAGATCTGAGGGGTGCAAAGGAATAGGTAAAAAAGTAAGACATGAGTTGTGGTTGATTGACATCTGTTTCCATTCTTGTGGGTTAATATGAAGAATTTGCATTTAGCATTTCCTCCCTTCCAATGAAGGATGCTGTGAGTATCAGTGTATGTTGCAGAGTAGCTCATGAATTCTTTAAACACTATTTCTGTCAGGACTGTTAGGATTGATTTGTTGGGTTTTGGTTTCTTGCTTGTTTTTGTTTGTGTGATTTTGTTTTAACACTGGTTTTTTTTACGTATCTGTGTCTTGTTTTGTTATGCAAGCTTCTTTTGTGTTCTTACCAATTGTAATTTATAAGCACTTTGCCTTAGAAGACAAACAAGATATTTAAATGTAACTTCTAAAATCTGTTGATGCTCTTGTTGTCTTCAGAATTTTTCAGATTTCCTGTTTCGCTGGTACCTGGAGAAAGGAAAGCGAGGGAAGCTGTTCTCTCTGCCTGCTGCTCAGCATGGCCAGCTGGCCAGCTTCTTACAAGCTCATGAGCATCTGAGCTGGTTACATGACATCAGTAGCCAGGATTTGCAAAAGGTAGGGTTTCTTAAATACAACCAAACTGAAATATCACATGTTAAACAGGTCAAGTACATATTCAAGGAGGCAAATCAACTGGTTATGACTCTTCATCATCAAGAGAAAGCTTATCTGGATGAGCTGGGGGAGAGATGCCATGGGTTGTGGAGTACCAGAAGCCTCCCTCCAGGCTTCATGTGGCTACTACACCATGTAGAGGAAATGAGGGCTACTTTTCATCCCATGTTAGTGACTAATATTTTTGATCAAGGAAATTTTAATTTGGCTACATGATCACTACTTTGATGAAATTGGGGGTTTATAGTGAATCACAGAATCATAGAATGATTTGTCTGGAAGAGACCTTCAGGATCATCAAGTCCAGCCATTAACCCTACACTGCCAGGGTCCCTAAACCATGTCCCCCAGCACCACATCTACACGACTCTTAAACACCTCTAGGGATGGGGACTCCACCCATATTGAATATTGATAGTGTTATCAGATTATCCAGCAAGGGAAAAACTGCAATTTGTATTTCAAGACTAACTATTTGAAACAAAAGAATTTGGAGTTATCAGACATAAAAAAGGTCTAGATCACTTCAATCACATAGTTTTAATGTTTGGGGGTTTTATTAGTGAATGTGGGTAGATTAAATGTGATAGTGTTTCTAAACTTGAGCCTTTGTAGTCTTGTAGGCTGCCTAGTTATGCTTTCCCCACTTCCTGCTGCTCAGTCTGGTCTTCTTTCTGCTAGACCTGTGAATCAGTTTCACTTTAGTAATGAACTATTTCTACACAAAAATGGCTTTTTTCAATCCATGTGCATTTTTTAAGCATGCAGAGCATGGAAACATTTATCCTACTACAAATTACAGGTTAATAATACTGTATGCCCCTTAAAAAAAAAAATCAAACAAAACAACCCCCACCCTGAAAATATTGTAATACTCCTTTTGTGTTTACTGAGGTTTTCCCTATTATAGCAAAGTATTATGAAGGGGGGGCAAGGACCCTAAAATATACAAATAATCCAGTCTGGATAGTTTATTTCTGAGTGCCAGAAGTTTTCTGTTCCTTTGTCTGATAGACAGATTTTTGCCTGTAAGTTTAGTTACTGCAGCAGCTATACATATAATTCTGGGGTTTTTTTTCAAGTTCCTGAATTAACAAGTAAATCAATCTGTGTGTGAAATTGTTCTGTCCAAACTTGTATGGCGAAGCCTTGAATAAGATCCCAGAGGTATAATGTGTGAAGTTACAACTTATCTTTTGATCATAAAATAGTTTTTCTTGATTAGTACTGGAAATACTTTTTATACAGCTATAATGAGAATGGAGATCTGTGTTTGCTACAGCTATAATGAAAATGGAGATCTGTGCCACTTCCTGAACTAACTCTTTAGAGTTTTAATCCACAAGTTCTATGACACTTAAAAATAGGGTCTGTAATACTACAAAAGCTAGATTGCTGGGAGGCTGCAGTTCAGATTAAACCCTTAACCTTCTGATGGCAACTTATACAACTGATATCTTTGTTAATTTCAGGCTCACAGAACATTGCAGACTTTAGCAAATATGGAGACCCGATATTTTGCAAAGAAGAAAACACTTCTTGGCTTGAGCAAATTAGCTGCACTGGCATCTGACTTCTCTGAAGATATACTGCAAGAGAAAATAGAAGGTAAGAAATAAAAATAGAGCAAAATGAAGAACAGACTAACGAAGCTAATGAATTTAAATCGTGGTAATTTTTGCAGATTGTGAATTTGTTAGGTCGAGGCCTGTAACATAATGTGCTAAGGCTGTATTTCATATTTCAGATGCAAGATAAGAATTCTTTCTTAAAGCCTGTTTATTGAATGGCTCTCAATTCTGATTTGTTCTCAAGTCCTGAAACTCTTAGGCTGTACAAGAAATTGTAGAATCATAGAATAGTTTTACCTGGAAGAGACCTTCAAGTCCAACCTTATTCCTAGCCCCATCAAAACCACTAAACCATGTCCCTAAGCACACCACCACCTCCCTGCGCATGCCATTCCAATGCCTGACAACCCTTTCAGTAAAGAAATTCTGCCTAATATCCAGCCTGAACCTCCCCTGGTTCAGCTTCAGCCATTTCCTCTTCTGTTGCTTGTCACTGGGGGGAACAGACCAACTCCCCTTCAGGTAGCTGTAGAGAGCAGTAAAGCCTCCCACTACTGCAAGGAAATGTAATAAGGTACAATTGCAAATACATATGTTTGTGATCAAGAAGTATTTTCTGTCTTACTCTGCATCTAGCAAGTTGCAGTGACAGTGTTGTGTTATGCTCTGACTGGAAGGATGTTGGAAGGGAAAGTAGAAATAACCTGTTCTGCTTTGTTACCAAATGCAAGGGTTCCACTACTCTGCCCTTCCTATCACTCTGGAAAATACCCTTTTCCTGATACTGTTTGTGAAGCTCATGGTGCTATGAGCTTGTGAAAAAGCAATTCTGCACTAATAGTTAAGCTGACACTGGCCACCAGGGTGAAGCTTTGAAATATTACTCAAGATGCTTTCTATCAAAAAATTAGGAAATCAAAGCTTTATTTTAGTAGCCAAATGGACTCTCGAAATTTGGTCTGGACTTTACCCTGATACATCTATCTATATATGTCATAGCTTTTAAAACTTGGGCTTTTTGTGTAGCAGCTTCCTACTGAGAAAGAATAATTATTTCTGCCACATTTTACTTATCCATTTAAACAGACAAAATGCTCCTTATAATTATTTTTCCCATTCTGCCATGCAATGGAACTGTCCAGGAAGGGAGGGGGGTCACATATTGTGGCTGAACTTATTCCATTTTGATTGTTTCAGCCTAAGAAGTTTCTAACCCCAAAACAGATCACACTAGCAAATAAAACAATCAAAAATTAAATAATTAATGTGACACAGCAGATCCATGGCACAGATCTTTAGCTAAAAGGTAGCTCCTAAAAATTGCAACCAGCTTATTTTCCTGTATGGTGCAACAGCTTCCCTCCAGTGCTGTATATTCCTATTGTGGTTTTGAGAAAAAAAAAAAGAGAGTTACCAGCCTGTGTTGCGCTGAGAACCTGAGTGCAAAGTAAGAAGTAGTTCACCTGGATGACAGCTTTGAAGTGAAAGTGTTTCTGTGCTTCAAGAACATAGATGAGTGTCCAAATAAACAGTTGTAGACCTGAGTAATTTCATGACCTGATAGTTATTACTGTGTCATAGAATTTATTATTACATCTAATGACATGAAACATTCCTTTCCTTACATGTCTACAAGAAATAGCAGAACAGGAGCGTTTTCTGTTGCATCAGGAGACGCTGCCTGAACAATTACTGGCAGAGAAGCAGTTGAACCTCAATGATATGCCAGTGCTGTCTGTATCTCAGCTCATTGATGTAAGTACCTCGTGTTTTCTTCATTACACAGGTCAAGTTCCAGTATGTTTTCTGCCTCTGATAAAATGAATGAGAGTATCACAGCTGTCTTTATTCCTTATATGACCTACTAAGCACCTGAAGATTAGCTATATTATATATTATTAGCTATATTTATTATATATATTATATATTAGCTATATATTATATATATTATATATATATGGAGTCCCCCAGGGATCAGTGCTGGGTCCTGTTCAACATCTTTATCAATGACATTGATGACAGGTTAGTCTCTGCTCAGCAAGTTTGCTGATGACACCAAACTGGGAGGATTGGCAGATACTCCTGAGGGCTGTGCAGCCATCCAGCCAGACTTGGGCAGGGCAGAACCTAATGAGGTTCAACAAGGATAAGTGTAGAGTCCTGCATCTGGGGAAGAATAACAAATGACAACAGTACAGACTGGGAGGTGATCTGCTGGAAAGCAGCCTTGTGGAGAAGGATTTGGGAGTCCTGGTGGGCAACAAATTCTCCATGGAGCAGCAATGTGCCCTTGTGGCCAGGAAGGCCAATGATATCCTGGGGTGCATCAAGAGGAGTGTGTCCAGCAGATGGAGTGAGGTTCTCCTCCCCCTCTACTCTGCTCTGCTGAAACCTCACCTGGAGTATTGTGTCCAGCTCTGGGCTCCTCAGTTCAGGAGAGACAGGGATTTGCTCGAGAGAGTCCAGTGGAGGCTCCAAGGATGCTGAAGGGACTGGAACATGTCTTGTGAGGAAAGGCTGAGACACCTGGGGCTCTTTAGTCTGGAGAAGAGAAGACTGAGAGGGGATTTGATAAACATTTATAAATATCTGAGGGCTAAGTGTCCAGAGGAAAGGGACAGCCTCTTCTCACTTGTGCCCTGTGACAGGACAAGGGGGAATGGTCACAAGCTGGAACACAAGAGGCTCTGCCTTAACATGAGGAAGAACTTCTTTAGAGTGAGGGTGACAGAGCCTGGCACAGGCTGCCCAGGGGGGTTGTGGAGTCTCGTGCTCTGGAGGTGTTCATGCCGTCCTGGGTGACCTGGGTTAGATCATACTTAGATTATACTTAGATTATGATCCTGCCTGGCAGGGGGGTTGAACTTGAAGATCTCCAAGGTCCCATTCAACCCCTAATACTCTGTGGTACTGTGATACTGTGATATTAATTGGTTTATCTTTGCTTAGTTTCTACAAGCACCAAAATTCAGAATGCTAGATTTGGTTCAATTTTCTTCATGTTGACCCTATGCTTTAGAGTGCTGCTATGAGAAAAAGCAAATCAAATTGGTGCCAGAAGTTGAGTTACTGGTCTAAGCCAGTTTTTGGATACAACACAATTTTTACCTCTGTTCGCAGTGGGGCAGAACTTGAAAGTCAGAAGAAAGGTGGAATTCTTTCTTTGTGGTGATGGATGCTGCAATCTAGAAAAAGAAGGGGCTAGAAGGAAGAAGAGGGTTTTAGGCATCTGTTGCAAAGAGGCACCCAAAGTCTTTTTACTTTTGTTTTTGAAAAATTAAAACCAATCAGACAAGCCCCAACCCATACCAAAACCCATGAATGAACTGCTCCAGTACAAGGATCACTGATAGTGCTGAGTCCTTTGCCACTCACCTTTCTGGTGGTAGCCAGGAACCAGTATCCTCACTACTTCTGCCCTGTTTGCAGCATATTTTTGCCATTGAGTGATACACACAAAAAAAATATTAAGTAATAATGATACATTGTAAAACAAATCAGGTCCTGTCTGGGTGTCAGGTTTGCAACTCCATACTTCTCTGTCATCCTGTGAAAAATCAAAAGCTGATAGTGACCTGTGCTAGATTAGAATCACAGAATGATTTGGCTGGAAGAGACCTTCAAGATCATCAAGTCCAGCCATTAACCCTACACTGCCAGTGTCCCTAAACCATGTCCCCCAGCACCACATCTATGTGATTCTTAAGCACCTCCAGGGATGGGGACTCCACCAGCTCCCTGGGCAGCCCATTCCAATGCCTAACCACCCTCTCTGGAAAGAAATTCCTCTTGATACCCAACCTAAATTTCCCTTGGCACAACTTGAAGCCATTCCCCCTCATCCTGGCATCTTTAACTTGGGAGAAGAGGTCGACCCCCACCTCCCTATAACTTCCCTTCAGGTAGCTGTAGAGAGCAATAAGGTCCCCCCTGAGCCTCCTCTTCTCCACACTAAACAATCCCAGCTCCCTCAGCCTATCCTCATAGGAGAAACTCTCCAGTCCCTTCACCAGCTTTGTTGCCCTTCTCTGAGCCCATTCCAGTATCTCAACATCCTTCCTGTAGTGAGGGGCCCAGCACTGGACACAGTGCTCAAGGTGAGGCCTCCCCAGTGCCGAGTACAGGGGCACAATCACCTCCCTGCTCCTGCTGCCCACACTGTTCTGATCCAGGCCAGGATGCTGTTGCCTTCTTGGCTGCTGGGGCACACTGCTGCCTCATCTCCAGTCGGCTGTCACCAGTACCCCCAAGTCCTTCTCCTCTGTGCAGCTTTCCAGCCACTTCTCCCCAAGTCTGTAACGCTGCAGGGGGTTGTTGTGACCCAAATGCAGGACCCTGCACTTGGTCTTGTTGAACCTCATGCAGTTGGTTTCAGCCATTGCTCCAGCCTGGCCAGATCCCTCTGCAGAGCATCCCGACCCTCAGGCAGATCCACACACACACCCAATTGAGTGTCATCTGCAAACTTGCTAAGGATGCACTCCATCCCTCAGCCAGGGCACTGATAAAGATTAGATTATAGTATATGGCCCTGCTCTGGCAGGGGGTTTGGACTCAAATATCTCCATAGTCCCTTCCAACCCCTGACATCCTGTGATCATCATTTTCTTAGAGCAGCACTCATAGCAGATTCTCAAGTCATTACCTGTATCTTCAGTGAGGCTGTCTGACAGATTAGGGAGGAGTAGGAAGTGTCACTCATGACTGAGCAAGCACTGGCACTGTGACTGTTTTCCTTCTGAATTCTCTATAGTGTCAGACCATGTTCATACTTGCTACTTGGAAACTGTAAATAAAAGAGCATTAATGTTAATTTTCCTTTGAAGTACTAATTGAGGACTGGGGGAAGGAGAAATGTTGAAATACTGATAGCAAACTTGTCTGGTGTTAAAAGGTGAAAGGCAGTATGTGTGCTTAAGTACTTCTTTGAGCTTAATTACCAAAATAATTCTGAGAGTTTATTTGTGGAGCTGAGCTCTGGCTACAATAGTCCAGGAATGTTACAGCCTTAAATGGCATTTAAATTTGAAACCTAGCAGCCTTATACCCAATATCATTTGACAACAGACCATTGTCATGTAGGTGGAATGCTGCTCTAAAACCTTAAGTATACTTCTTACTATAAAAATACTTGCAGTTGAATCAAGACATATTTTCATGAGAAGGTCATGTAAGTGGAAAATACATGGTGGTCTTCCCACAATGAGTTGTCCATCATATCAGTTACATTAGTTTGGAGGCTAAAAATAATTCTCTTCGTTAATCTCTCATATCCTAGATGTACATATGTGATGAGAACAGAAGGGCCAATGAGTATGACTTCAAGAAAGCACTTGATCTCCTGGAATATATTGATGAGGTAGGAAAAGTTTTTGAAGGAATTCTAACTCAGAGATGTTATACATTTCTTTATTTATTATTAAGCTAGGATGGTGCATCTGCAGTTCGTTAACATAATAGCTTAGTGTATTGTAATTAAAAATAGCCCCGATGTGTGTTTTCACTTTGTTTTTAAGTCACTGGAGACTTAATGCCAAATGTGGTTTGGATCATTCGAGAAAAATGACACTCCTCATCCTCACTTCCCATTTATAGTCTGCAGCTTCATTTTTTGGTCCTCGCTTCCCTACAGAGGCTTTGTCTAAACAGGACAAAGATCCTCAGTTCTCAGCAGTTTAGTTCTTGCCTCTTCCCTGTTGGCAGTTTCTCTGATTGGCATGAGATAATGTGGGATAGTCACCAGCTTTTTTATGTGTAGATAGCATTGAAAAACAGATTTGCTAGAGTCTTTCTCACAGCATCTCCCTTGCATGTTCTAATATCTTATCAGGAGTCATTTTCCATTAAGCACAAATAAATCAGCTTCTGAGGGGCGTCCAATCTGAATTGACAACAGTCTTTGCTAAAAAGCAAATGTGGTATTTTAGGAGAAGTATTCCTTACCAATTGAAAATGAAACTTTTTCCTGTTATCCCAATTCTTGCTAGTTTGGGTGAGCTTCAAGATCCTCTCTGTAGCACTACTTTGCATCACTGTGCCTTGTTGTTTTCTTCAATAACTTTGGTTTGGTAATTATAGATGTCTGAAAGGTTATTTTAATTTAAAATTATTGAAATTCTTAAACTTTATTTTTCAGATTTTCTTTTCAATAACATTTACTCTATCTAGGTTTTTTTTGCTTTGTGTATATTTTTACTTGTCCTATGTTTAGTACTATATTTTGTGTACAGAGGAAAGAGTATTCCTACTTAGAGTAGCATGCTACTCTGACTTAGTTCTCTTTAGTTCAAAAAGGATGTTCCTTATTTATTTGTAACTTCCTCATTTTTACAACATAAATAGTCCAAATAATATTTTGCAGTAAAAGCAACTTGAGTTAGCTCATTTGGCTCTCTCAAACTAGTTTTTCTCTTAAATTCTGTCAACACAATGAATGAATAGTGTGAAAACTATATTGGGTTTTTTACATCTAAATAAAATAAATGTCACTCTAAAAATATGACATTTAAAATTTATTGGATATGAGAGTCTCTAACAACTTGAGTAGAATCAGCACAAATGGGAGATGGTGATTTAGACTGGAGTCTGAAAAGTGGCTATTCCAGGTTTTCACTGCTTTTCTCTTGCAAAAGCTTGCTGTAAAGTTGAGACCCATCCTCTTATTTCCAGGATTCTAAATTTGAGTGTTCATGGTTTTTATTAACACTTAGGAGGGGAATGTAAAGTAGTTGTGAAGCTTTGAGACATTGAGAGGTTGGAGAAAAGTATTTTTATTAGACATATTTTAAAAGGAGCTCTGACACCCAATTATCCCAAAGCTTCTGTGCAATGGAAGCACTGCTTTTTGCAAGACAAATGCATATCTTTGAAGACAGTTATTAATATATTGATGAAACATACATCCTAATGTGGACACTAATGCATGCTAATTAGCTCGGCCATTCTCGTTAAAGAGCCTTGATGTTAAAATTAAACTTGCCTAGAATGCAATGTTTCACAAACTGGTACTTGTTCATGTGCTTTAAAATATGCTCTGTTTTCAATTTGAGGTAGTTGTTAGCTGTGGAAAGTCTGAGCCATGTTTTCAGATGGAGATGAAAATTCTTTGGTGTTTCAACAGTCTGATCAGGTCATCTGTAAAAACAGCCTGTGTTAAAAACTGATCAGCAATTGAAGAGTCTAATTCATTGGCATAATCTGTGCAAAACAGTATTTCTTTTTTTTTTTTTTTTTTTTTAATAATAATTAAAAAATTAACTCGTCTTTTCTCCTTATATGAATTGAAGGAGGAGGAAGTGGATGTAAACAATCTGAAACTTAAAATTCTCTGTAAGGCTCTCCGAAGAGATGGGTAAGTCCAGTATCACTACAAGTCACTGGCTGTATCTGTGACATAGGTTTTCCAGAATTGCATGTTTGTACTCACTGTAGAACTGGATTTCATAGTGGAAGACAAGTAAAACATAAAGAACACATCTGAATGTGTCTTTATCAAATGAAAACACAGCAACAACAAAACATCTGTAGCACTTTTCTGAGCTCCCTGGCAACCACTTCTGTGTCTCAGCCCCACGACAGAACCGCAGCTCTGCAGCTTTCCTCCCCAGCCCTGTGCTGAGGGCAGAGAAATCACCAATGCTCACACTTTCTTTCTTCTTTTTTTTTTTTCCCTTTGAAGCAGTTCAGTATAGAAACTTTTTAAGAGCAACATGTGCAGTGGTCAGTCCTGCAAACGTTTGTTTTTGGTCACTGATCAGTATTGACAGTTCATGACCTTCCTGACTTAAAGCTGCATTCTTGTCTGTAAGTGATCAGAGCTTTACATACTGACTGAAAGAACCACTCCTGAATGTTCACCACCACATACAGGCTGAACCAATCAGGAATCTTTTCATTGAGTGGTGCTGCCATTCTCTCCCTGGTTAAAAAACATAAGTGGTATTTCCTCCCTTTCCTTTCTAATTTTCAGGAATTTCCTATCTTTTTAACTCCCATCCATGTTCTAAGACAACCTAAGGAGAAAAGATGAGGATAAAGTTACTAGGTTCCAAATGCACTGTGCCATTTGTGATTAAAATGGAAATAAGCAGCATTTTGATTCACACTTACACATAGGGTAGATTCCCAAGAGCAGTGGTCTATGGAAAATACCTAGTTGCACGACTAAGTTACTGTCACATATGACATAAATAAAGTGCAGAAACAGGTTCATGCTATTCCAGGTGTTTTCTTCCTTCTTGATAATTTCAGGTCAGAATAGAGCTCTCCTGGATGGCACCAGCCTAGCAATTGGCTTATGTCCAGTCTACCCTGGGCTGAGAGCAGAGCTTTGGATGTAATAGTTATATTATTTGAATCACATATAATGCTGACAAGATTTTGCCCTCTCTGTTAACTAACCAAATCCAATTTGAGATCACTTTACGTGGATTAGCATTTGGAAAACTTGATGTCCAATTTGAGTTTCCAGTCCAGCAACACTCACAGAGGCTTACAAAGAGATTCTCTGTTTCAAAAGAGTAGCATTAATGTTCATCTGTGTTCAAGTGTTTGACATGTCACAGGGCCTGCTGTAAGGATAGCATCTCTTTTCTAGCTTAACAGCTGCAAATGGTGGTAAGGCTCTCAGGTGGAGTGGAGAGCCTTGCTGAGCGTGCTTAGCACCCTCTATATCTGATTTGTTTCCTCAAGTTCCACTAACCATTCCCTGCCTCCTTCCCTCACATTCTTCCCTGTAAAGATTAAATCCTAGAAGTTGGGAGTTCAGGTGACATCCAGGGTAAGCCTGTGTTTTCAGTGCAGTACAGAGGATTTGCTAGTGATAGTGTCTGGGAGCTGGGTGCAGATCTCTGGCAGACATGTCCCATGGGCTCAGGGAGGGTCATGTTGGTTTAGGGAATGACAAGAGAACTGGTTTTGTCTGGCAGTTTAGCATACAGACCAGGATATCTTAAAACTGAAAGGTTAGAACCACAGCACAATAAGTTTGTTCACTATTAACTTAAAACTGCTATAAATAAATCTCTGCAAGGATGAAAAATTGTGATTTAAAATAATCTTTCTCTTCAGAAAATCCCAAAGAGGCTATTCTATCCCAGATGATACCTGCATTCATGAGTCTCCACTATCACATTTAATCACAAATGAGACTGACATGTCTGTGGGTGCTGTTACAGGTCTGCAACTTAGGTTGTTTTTCCTTCTCCTCGATTTGCTTGGTGGTTGCTTTTTAGGGGATGGTTTTGGTTGCTGATTGGTTGGGGTTTTTAAAAATATGTTAGCAAATTGCTGTTCTTGCTTTATTCTAACAGAAAATAAATCTGTACTTTCATCTCGATCATAAAACATAATTACTGGCAATAGGTAATTCTTTTCTTGATGGATAGTCTTTTTTATTTTGTCAAAGAAATAATGTTTTCTTTTACAGGAAGCATTTCTATTGTCCTCCAAACTAAAATACATTATAGTAGTTCAACTTTATTGAAGTTTTATTCTTGGAATAAAGAATAATTAACACAGGGGAAAAAACTCTTGCTTTTAGCTGTAGCCAAGCACATTATCACTTAAAGAATCATAGAATTAATTTAGATAGAAGAGACCTTTAAGATCATTAAGTCCAGCTGTTAGCCCAGCACTGCCCAGTCCACCACTAAACCATTTTCCCTAACACCACATCTACACATCTTTTAAATACCTGCAGGGATGGTGACTCCAGCACTTCCCTGGGCGGCCTGTTCCAGAGCTTGACAACCCTTTCTGTGATTAAACTTTTACACTTTATATATCTGTGAATAATTTTTTTACACTTATGTGTGAACATGTATTAATAATCTTTGATAATTTATCAAATTTCATAGGTATTTTTTTAGTTTGACTAACTAACTAACTTTACTTGCAGGTGGTCCAGTTCAGATGGTAGAGATGATCCAATTGAAGCATCTAAAGATAGCATATTTGTGAAAATACTACAAAAACTGTTGAAAGAAGGTAAAGTATGTTTAAATATAATTGACCTTCCTGAAAATGTGTGTTTCAAAAGCTGCTTAAAATGAACACTAATCTATAAGAAGTAACATTAATAAAGCATCAGAGTAGTAAAGACTTCTATATGTATTTAATTAGATAATTACAATCATATGGAGCTAATTCTGTCTCTTATGAAGGGAGGGGATAAGAGATGAGCAGATATCTTGGTTTTAATCTTAGTACCTTCACATTATTTGTTCAGTAGGGTTTTTAGCAGTACCTTACTGTAAAGTATGGTGTCTGGAGTTAAATACACATCTTCTGTAAAATAAGGGATTAGTAACTATTAGTAATTCAGAAGATGTTAATCTGAGTTATTTTAAATGTTTTGGTATTGTTTTCCCCCACAAAAGAAAGGCAAAATTTAAACACCTTCCCTCTCCTCTCTAAATTAAAACTGACCATGGGAAGTAATGGCCATGGAAGTTACAGCTTGGGGGGAGGGGAGCAATTTAGGGTCAAGGTTCAATTGAAGTGTTACTGCACTTTTCTCAGAACAGAAAAGGCAAAAAATACAAAAATTAAGTTTGTTGGAACAGTTTTGGGTTTGTGTGTTCAGTTGTGTGAAATGTCTTTCCTTTTGAAAGATTCTCACACCCAGACGCAAATGTTTCAACTGCAACAAGCATTTATTGTATGACTGGTCTCTTTTTATCTTATTTTCCTCTCTTCTTCTTTTACCCCCTGGGTAGGAAATAGTGTGTTGCCTTTTGTATTTGTGTGTTGGGGTTTTTCTTTAGGTTGGGTTTGTTTTTTTTTGGTGGTGTTTTGTTTGTTTGTTTATTTTGGATTTTGGGGGTGGTGGTGGTGGTTTTGGTTGTTTCTTTGATTTGGGTTGGTTTGTTTTTTATTGGTTTTATGGGCTCCTTAAGATACATTATATGTCTCATATAATGTGACATGAATAAGAGAATTAGATCACCTTAGTTCCAAAAGAATAATTTGAGGCAGGCATGGGTGTTCACTTTAAAACTGATCTTAACTGCTAATCTAAAGTACTTTTATCAGTGCTGTAATAAAAGGTTTTGTTTTCTAGGAGTCCAGTTAAGTGAGTATTTACCAGAGGTGAAGGACTTGCTGCAAGCAGAAGAACTTGGTAGCTTGAAATGTAACGCTTACTTTGAATTTGTGTTGAGGGCAAACTATGAACTCTATGTTCAGGGACAAGCATGATTCTCACTATTTTTTCAAAATATTTTTACTAAAGAGCTGTTAAAGTCATGTATACTTTTTTTTTTTACATTCTCCTCAGGTTTGGGGTTTTTTTTGTTGTCAACACTTCGTAATAAAATCTAAATGAGTAATATACTTGGTCTTAAATTTATAGACATTGACACTTGAACTGGGGGGAGGCAGAGGTGTGTTTTCAGGCAAAAGAAAAATAAAGTTTTAATTTTCTGTGCCTTTCATAAACATGTGTTGTTATATACCTTAAATAGCATGCATCCTGCCTGGGACTCACACAGGGTGAAATGTGGGACCCACTGCAGAAGGTGGGCACTTCTGCTCTCACTCAGTGGGGCTGGGATTTCAGTTCAGAGAACATACTCTGTGACTGTGTAGCTTGCTTCAGAAACAAATGATTAAACTGTAAGAGTACTCTCTCTGCCCACAACACTTTTTGCTGTGGAAACCAGGTAACTTCAGTTTTGCATTAAAGATTGCTGGCACAAAAAAGGATAACCAGCTTGTCACTGGTCATGCAGCTTGTTTGTGACAAGAATAAAGAACAAGTTCTGATTCCACGTCTTCTGATCCAGTAAATAGACCCTTTTTTCCAGTTTATATCTGTAAGATTAAACTTTTTCAAAATATTTTAATATTTTATCTACTTTTGTTTAAGTTATATTCAGCTTTCTAGAATGCATGTGAAAATGAGATTACCAGCTCACCAGGCAGCGTTCACAGCAACCACTTGACCCTAGAAAGCAGTTAGAAAAGTGAGAATCCCCCGTGATCTTCTTACTCTGTGAATTGTTCTACTGCTTGATGGTACAAATTTCCCTGATTTCGTTTTTTCCTTTTCCCTTACTCCACTGCCCCAGTTAATTATCTCTGACGTGGGAATTAAAAAAAGCAATTGAACTTTTCAGTTGTAATTATTCTGATTGGCAGCAGATTTTAATCTTTAAATAAGCTGCTCCAGTCTGACATGATGCGCTGCCTTTTTGCAAGTATCTCAACAGCCCAAGAGTGAATGCAGAGCAACTTGCATGCCCTTATGTTTTACTTGTCTGGCTCGATGCCTGCTGCAACAACTTGATCCAACAGCTGAGAAGGTCAGAAGTTAAATTGGTTGAAGAGAATCCAGTTTCTAGTTTTAAAAGCACAGCTCCCCTTCCGTGGCTTCCCTTCCTCCCTGTACTAATACAGTAAGCTGGGCCAAGAGTCTGAACATGTTTGGAAGAATAGATTTATCTGGAGAGGTTCTAACTAATATGGGAAAGAAATGCACTAGCAGTCATCTTCTAAGATTGTTCAAAGAAGCCAACTCTGCTTTTCTGCAGCCTTGCATGGCTGAGAGAGAGAAGTCCAGGTATCACTCCCAGCTGTGGCTTCAAAGGAGTGGGTTGTTTAAATCCTTAGAAGAATTTCACATGCTTGTTTAAATGTCCAATATAGTTTCACATTATTGATAAACAATATTCTGAAGAAAGGGAATAATCTAAAAAAAAAAAAGTGCCACATCCTGCTGAAGTATGTTCTATCTAAACCTTTACTGTGAAAAGTTTTGCTTGAAGAGGAATCTATATTTAATTGACCATCCACAGCAGGACACTTCAGGAATATCTCCTCTCTTCCTCGGCTGCCTGCCACCTGTATTGTGTCAGGAGTGGCAGAGTGAGTGCTGGGAAGCTTGCTCTGGCAGCCTGTGTTTCTGTGTGTCTGCTTTAAAGTGCCTGTGGCTTCTCTGCTGGGATGGGTTTATTCCGGTTGGTGTCAAAGCATTCTCCAGGTCCTCAGAAAACCATCAGCTGCACAACTCATGTTTTATTCTATTGCCGGGTTGGGAGGCATTTGGCTTTTGTACAAGAGCTTTCCATCTAACTATTGCCAAAACAGAAGGCTACAGGCAATGAGTTTACTTAAAGCCTCATTAAAATAACTTCCATGTCTAAACTGAAGTTTAATGTTCTTGTACTAGGAGCATTGAGCTGGTTCACTGTTCTGGTGGGAAGCTTGAAGAGGCTGTTCCTCCTCGCCGTCCTCTGCTCTGTTATGTAATAAGCTGTTCTGGTGCAGAACTCCTGTCTCGGGTTACGGCAGGGGAAGGATGCCTTCATTTACCACTGCATAGCAAAGGTCAGGCCGCAGCTCTAGGTTGTTTCCAAGTGTAACAAAAACAAACAGACTTCAGACAAAAAGATTAGCTCTTTTGTCAAGGAGGCACAAGGAGCATGGCTGGCTCCCTTTGAGTAAGGCAGTGCAAATTGATTCTTAAAGAGTTGTCTCATTAATGGAAAATACATATGGTACAGGTTGTCCATGCTTCTATCCTGTGTTGTCACCCAGAGTAGCAGGAAAGCTTACCAGTTGTCATTTCTGATCAGTTTCAGAAACTATTGCTGTGAACAGCCATCAGCTTTGTGCCCAGCTCTGTTCTGGAAATGAACTTCAGATGTTTTCTGACTTGACACCAAAACCAAATTTATTTAGTGAGTCCAGTTAAATACCAGATCTACCCCTGGAAAATGATCTTTTTACACAGAACCGTTAAGATTTTAGCTTTGCCACTGGGCATTTTGCAGTAAACTAGAACGAGGTAGGGAGAAAACTAAACAGAAGGGATAGAGTCGGCTTATGCTTGTGTCAGCTTTCATTGAAGGATTAAGAATGTTTATCTTTCAGCGACATTAGGGTTTCTGTTACTTGATTTCTGATCCAACACAAGTGCCCATATTTTGGAAAGCAGAGCGGAGTGTTACAGTTCTGTAAATAGACTTGACGGCTGCGATGCCTTTAAGTGCTCTCAGGCTTCTGATTTTTGTACTGCCGGCTGCTGATGACAGAACTGAAGAATAATACAAAAAGTTGAGGAACAACAGTATGAGAGACTAGAGTTTTTTATCCCCAGCATACTTTTAACACAATAACTTCACAGGAAATTAAAACCTATAGCAGAATTAAGTAGCTGCCAGAGGTAAAGAGGAATGCTGCTAAACTGGAGGATGCAGAAATTAAAAAGAGAAGTAAAGTTGTCTGCTTCTCTGTCGACCTGTCTGCTCTGCCTTGCAGCAGAGGAAATGAGCTGCAGAAATGCCTTCACTTGCAGGAGACTCCTTACACCATGAGTGTTTCTGGCTGTTTCCTCCTCTTCTGATGCCTTAAATCCTTTAAAAAGGATTTACACTGATCCAGATGTGCCTTTGGAGAAGGTATGGAAGGTTGATTTGCATCAACTCTTTGGCAGGGCTGCAAATCTGATTGCATTACTGCTGCTTCTTACCATCAGTAACTACACTTTCTGTGTAAAATCTTCCAAGTGTCCCATGTGAAATCTCTGCTTCGATATCCACAGCTGAAGAAGACGAACTGTTCTTCCCTTGCACAATACCTTCAGCTCCTCAGAGATTATTTGCCTATGAGGCAGCAGTCCTTTTGGAAAGGGTGAGCCTCAGCAATAGCTGGAGGATGCCCAGTTGACTGGCCAAGCTCACCAGCCAGCAATGAGTACTCGGTAGCAGCACCAGCATTCACAGCAACATCAGGCTCCTGGGATCAGATGGTCAGTGGGATTAATGCCTCACTGGGTTTCTTATCAGGCGTTTGTTTAACAGATGTTATCCCCTCTGTTTATTTTCCATTTTTGTATCAAATCTTTAAAGCAAATTAAAAACTCAGGTCGGCTGAACTGGGTGGGTAAAGCTGTAGCTTCTACACTGGCTGTCGTTTACGTGCAATGCACAGATCTGCTTGGTCACTTGGCCTTCCCTCAAAACTCCCTTTCTCCCCTGCCGTGCTCCCCCGTGCCTACAGGTGAGAGCCCTATTGCCTTTTGTAGCTCCGAAGCCCTCAGGCCCCTCACCTCCCCCGGCCCGCCGAGCCCGGGGCCCGCTCCGCCCTCACGCCCGGAGGGCCCTGGCCCGCTCTAGCCGCCTGCCGCGGGACGGCTCCGGACCCCCGCCCGACGGGGCCGCCGCGGTAGCCCCCACCTGCTTTGCCCTTAACGGGCCCGGCGGTGCCGGGGGATTATTTCGGCCCCGGCCACGGGTGGGGTTAGGGGGGGCCCGGCAGACACTCCTTATACGGCCGGGCCCTGCTCACCTGGGCCGCGGCCAGGAGCGCCTTCTTTGGGCAGCGCCGGGCTGGGGCCGCGCCGGGCCCGACGCCCAAATATGGCGACGGCCGGGGCCGCATTCCTGGGGGCCGGCCGCGGCTGCTGCCCGCCGCGATAAAAGGCTCGGCGGCCGGCGGCGGCCCACGAGCTACCCGGCGAAGAGCGGGAGGCCTCTCTCTCTGCTAGTGGCCAGACGCGCGCAGCCCGCAGCCAGCCCAGGTAAGCGCCGGCCCCGCCGGCCCCTTCCTTGCGGCGGCCGCCGTCCAGCCGCGAGGCTCACACCGTCCCCCCGCAGGCGAACGACACCATGTGCGACGAGGACGAGACCACCGCGCTCGTGTGCGACAACGGCTCCGGCCTGGTGAAGGCTGGCTTCGCCGGGGATGATGCCCCGAGGGCCGTGTTCCCTTCCATCGTGGGCCGCCCCCGCCACCAGGTACGGTGCCATCCCCCTCCGAAGCTTTCCCCGAGCTCTGCCACGGCCCTGGTCACAGGTCCTCGCTGCCAAACAGCTCTCTGCGTGGAGGGAGCCGACCTGGGAACCCCGTGCTGCTGCCTGTGGACAGGTCACTGAGCAATCCCCTTTCCTCCCTGCAGGGCGTCATGGTGGGTATGGGTCAGAAGGACTCCTATGTAGGAGATGAAGCCCAGAGCAAGAGAGGTATCCTGACCCTGAAGTACCCCATTGAACACGGCATCATCACAAACTGGGATGACATGGAGAAGATCTGGCACCACACCTTCTACAATGAGCTGCGTGTGGCCCCTGAGGAGCACCCCACCCTGCTCACTGAGGCCCCCCTTAATCCTAAAGCCAACCGTGAAAAGATGACCCAAATCATGTTTGAGACCTTCAACGTCCCTGCCATGTACGTGGCCATCCAGGCTGTGCTGTCCCTGTACGCCTCTGGCCGTACCACTGGTGAGTCAAAGTGTCCTGCTGGCCCTTTTCCCCGAGCAAAGATGCCAAGGACTGGTCCCTACAGCTGACGAGTGCTCTGCCCACCGGGGCAGGACCCTTTTCTGGCTGCGTCTCAGGTGGTTGCTTCTCGTTTCCCCAGGTATCGTGCTGGACTCTGGCGACGGTGTGACGCACAACGTCCCCATCTATGAAGGGTACGCCCTGCCCCACGCCATCATGCGCTTGGATCTGGCCGGCCGGGACCTCACTGACTACCTGATGAAGATCCTGACTGAGCGTGGCTATTCTTTCGTCACCACGGGTAAGGCCCATTCCCTCCCCCAAATCATCTCCCCTGGCTCCCGGCCCTTGCGCCTCCAGGGAAGCTGCAGCTTCTCGCCCCTTTGCAAGCCCCGTGAGCGCTCCCTGTTGGGAGCTTGTGTGTGGTTGGGGGTCTGGACTCTCAGCAAACCCGTGGAGAAGATGCAAGTGTTCCTCGTTCCTCCTTTGCAATCACTGACGCCTTTGTTCTCCACCTGCCAGCTGAACGTGAGATTGTCCGTGACATCAAGGAGAAGCTGTGCTATGTGGCGCTGGACTTCGAGAATGAGATGGCCACCGCTGCCTCTTCCTCCTCCCTCGAAAAGAGCTACGAGCTGCCTGACGGGCAGGTCATCACCATCGGCAACGAGCGCTTCCGCTGCCCAGAGACCCTCTTCCAGCCTTCCTTCATCGGTGTGTGTGCCCCTCCTCCTCTCTCCTCCCCTGCCAGCTGGCCCCTGGCCCCTCGGTCCTCCTGCAGAGCCCTCACTTTACACTGAATTTGCGCCTGCTTTTCTGCCCCCCAGGTATGGAGTCCGCAGGGATCCACGAGACCACCTACAACAGCATCATGAAATGCGACATCGACATCAGGAAGGACCTGTATGCCAACAACGTCATGTCTGGGGGTACTACCATGTACCCAGGTATTGCTGACCGCATGCAAAAGGAGATCACAGCCCTGGCCCCCAGCACGATGAAGATCAAGGTAAGGCTGGAGCATGAAGGACCCAGGTGCAGGACCAGCCTTCTTCTGTCCTCCTGCAAACAGCGCGCGGGGCCGTGGCACCCACAGCCGTTGCGTGTTTGCTGATCTTGTCTCTCTTGGCTTTTCCCAGATCATCGCCCCCCCTGAGCGTAAGTACTCTGTCTGGATCGGTGGCTCTATCCTGGCCTCCCTGTCCACCTTCCAGCAGATGTGGATCACAAAGCAGGAGTACGATGAAGCTGGCCCGTCCATTGTCCATCGCAAATGCTTCTAAATATGTTTACATGATCACTTTGCCAACCATGCTCAGGATGACAACCTTCTAGGTTGCAGGTTGCCAAGGACCTGCAACAGCCATGTAACTTTCTATTTTGTAATGATTTCTGGTTACTGTTGCTGCAAAGCTTCATGTGACACAGTGTATGTAAAGTGTACATAAATTAATTTATTTTACTTCGTTTTGTTTGTTTTTAAAACCAATGCCCTGTGGAAGGAAACAAAAAACTTCAAGAAGCATTAAATCATCAGTCATTCTGTCACACCCCTAATGGTGTTGTCTGTCATCATTTGCTTGGGTTCTTCAGTCACTTGCTGACCTAGTGAGGGCAAGGGGTGGTGGAGCTGGAGCTCCCCAGAGAGGAGGAGGATGGGGGAGGGGACAGGACCCCAGCCAGAGGGGTCAGCTCTCTGTGATGTTTGGGTGGCAGACAGCTGGGTGGTGGCGAGAGCAGCCTGGGAGGGTCTGGCTGTTGCATCACTCACTGCAAGGTGGGCGTCTGCTGCTCTCCATCGTTCTCCTGGGCCCAGGGGGTGAAAGGGTTACCTTAGGGCCTTAGCTTCCAAAGGATTTTATGTGTCTCAGCCTGCCAAAAAAGTAGCCCTGGCATGCTGCTGCAGCTCCAAAGCCAATGGACAGAGGCAAGGCTGGGGCTGAGGGCAGGTGACGGGTGCAGGTTAAATAAAGAGCTTTCCACTCCACTTATGGGAAACCCGCCTCCCATCAGGCAGTCCCTGGGGGCGGGGAGGTGGGTCAGGGGCAGCCAGGGTCGCTTCTTCACCCTGCCTGAAACGCTTGCCCTTGTCAATGGTCATACATGAAGGGCTGCCTGCAAAGGGAACACCCCCTCCAGGACCACCCCCTGCCAGGGCCAGATCCTTCCCGCAGGGACTCCTAGAAGCCTGAAGGAAAACCCCAGGGGCTTTCCCCTGCTGCAGGCTTTGACTGCCCTTTTTGTGTATGAGGAGGCAGAGCAGGGTGGAAGATGGAAAACCTGCCCCTGCCTCTCTCACTTCTCTCTTACTGGGGTGGGGGTCTCTGGGGCTCCCTTGTGCTTCCACTGTTGTGGTCTGTCTCATCCTGCCTCACGCCTCTGAGACGCTCAGGTCCCTCAGGGAACCACCCTAAAGCCCTGCTAGGCTTGGCACAGCTCCCTGTGTCAGGGCACGTGTGCAGGAGCAGGCAGCCTTTGAAGGAGGACTACTCTTGGAGCACAGGGCTCTGTCAGGAAAGCAGTGCTTGAGGTCTGGGGTGTCCCTTTGTTGTGGGAGACAGCAGCACTCTGAAAAATCAATTCTTTTCAACTAAACTTAGAGCCCATAAAGGTTTTTTTGCTCTGCTGTGACTATGCTAAGGGTGCACTTGCTTTTGCATTTTGCCTGGTTTTACCTGTGTTAAAAGTCAGACTCGTGTGTACACCATTTTTTTTTTTTGTATGGTTGTTTCTTAAAAACAAACGAGCTTTTATTTGCTGTGTGTGTAAGTGTAGTGGCACATATTTCATCTGACAGCTCTGTGTTGGGATTTGGGGAGATGCTTAATGGTAAGTCCTCAGTACTTGACCTCTGAGCTCAGGTTCTGTTATGGTTTAAGTGGTGTTATGAGATAGATTTAAGGACCTGCTTCTGCTGATTGAAAGACTGTTCTAGATGCACAGGTAAAAGTTAGGCAAACAGCCTCATGGCTTAGACAGCACTCACTATAGGGTACCAGCACAGACTCAGCTTTTCCACCTGTGTGATCAGCGTTAGGGTCCTAAGCCCACAACAGAAGGGGCTGATACTCGAGGGGAGTGATTAACCACACACACCCCTGTTCCCCAGCCTGATCAAAACCAGTGGTAGCAGGGGATGCTCCTGCACTGCAGTTGGCAGTGCCAAACTTGGTTCTAGGCTTGCTCATGAGTGCACCCATGAGCAGAGGGCAATCCTCCAGCACCCAGGGCATTGCCCAGGCACTGCTTTGCACAGGGAGGCAGAAGCTGCCACTGCCATCTCGTCTGCTGTCTCTAACTGCAGCATTTAGTCTCATAGTAACTCACAGCTTCAGGTATTCTCGATAGCTTTGCTGCCAATCTCATCCTGCTGAGGTTAGATACCAAAAGGTGCATTTTTACAGCTGAAAAAAGGACCTTTCATTTGTTTTTGTTTTGACCACTCAATCAATAAACTGAAACACAACAAATTTTTAAGTGTACAAAACCAAACCTGTTCAGTTTTTAACTACAAATCAAACCACATCTTTTATTCTGAAATCAGCCTTTTATTTGGATTTAGGATTTTCAGCTATTGAAGACACAGATTGTTTGGAAACAAGTGAGTTGGATTTTCATATGGCTCACCAGACCTGCTGGTAGGAGGGTGTTTGGGAAGTGTTGCTTGTGCACAGGACCCCGGGTTTGGTCTGCATTGTGCATTTCTCAGTAATTCCATTATCCTCCCTGTGCCTCTAACAGTGCTGTTGGTGGCAAATAAAGACTCACCAGGACCAGCATCCTCAGTTTTAAGAATGGCAAAGGAATAAATGTGACTCCAGAGGAGTAAAAGGGAATAGAAAGAAGGATGAGGGACACCAACATGCAGAGAGAGGGAGGGCAATGGGAGAACGTCTTTTGCCTGCACCAAAGCACCCTCTGGGGCTGTAGGTCATTGCTTGCTCCGCAGCTACTACATCTGGGGCTGGAGCAGTGCAAGACAACCACAGCTTGGCTCCGCTGTGCACCCTGTGGGCAGCGCAAGAAACTGCCCTGGATGCAAGAATCACTGAGGGATGGAAAATCTGGAGAAAAAGTCCTGGAGGGGACAAAAGTTTTGTGTGGGCTGTTGAAATGAGTTTATGAATCCCAGTCATGAACTGTGTTTTGATGTAAGCTTCCCCATGGGCTGCGGATGTCTAGGCTGTTAGCAAAACTGTTTGGGAAGCTAAGTAAGAGGGAAAACATGGGTTCTAAGGGACAGGATTGAGGGAGCCTCTGAGAAGAACAAAAGGAATCCTGGATAAGGTGAGGCCACTGTGGGTGCTTCCTCATTTCATTTTGGTAGAGACTTTGCTAACGTGACAAACTGCATTCCACAGAGAGCAGAATGTGGCCCAAGATGGTCTACTTCGCACAAAATGTCATGGCTCTGTCCTCCATTGGGAAAGGGAACTTGAGACCCTTCTTTCCTGGGGCTCCAAAACCAGAGAAACTAAAAGCACTTTGAGCTACAGTATTTATTGCCCTTGGCTTTGCTGAGAGGACCTGAACATCCCCTTGGCAACAATACATCTCCACTGCATACTCAGCTGACTGTTGACCAAACTCAGGTATCATCAGGTGATCTGGTGCATCTCCTGGTGCTAGAAAAAGGAGCACATGGGGGTGACTGTAACCTATTGATCAACCAATGTATAACTGCAGGCAGTGATGGTGTGGAGGGCTCCTCAGTGGGACAGATGCCTGTCAGAGTGGGCATCTTTATCAGCAGGGCCATTTGGAGCATCCCTGAGCCTCACACTCTTTCCCTGGGATGTCTATCAGCTTTAGGGATCATCTTCAGCCCCTCAGGGGCAGAACTCCTTTTGAGGGGACCAAAAGAATCATAGACTCATAGAAGGATTTGCCTGGAAGAGACCTTCAGGATCATCAAGTCTAGCCATTAAGCCTACACTGCCAGTGTCCCTAAACCATGTCCCCCAGCACCACATCTACATGACTCTTAAACACCTCCAGGGATGGGGACTCCACCAGCTCCCTGGGCAGCCCATTCCAATGCCCAACCACCCTCTCTGGAAAGAAATTCTTCCTGATATCTAACCTAAATTTCCCTTGGCACAACTTGAAGCCATTCCCCCTTGTCCTGTCATCTTTAACTAGGTCAAAGTGGTCAACGCCCATCTCCCTATAACTTCCCTTCAGGTAGTTGTAGAGAGCAATAAGGTTGTAGAGAGTAATAAAAGGGCTCAGCCTGGGGAATTACTTATAATTGCAGCCAAAAAAAGACTATTTTTCATTTGTCCAGGACCTGAAAAATAAAGCAGCTTCTGATTGCTATGCAGCAGAGAAGGCCAGGAGTATTTCTGCCTTCCACTGGGGATGTGCGCTGTGTGTGATAGAGTTGAACAGATGATGGAGAAACCTTTTATTGACCGGGGGGGGTGTCTCCCTCTTCTCACCTCACAGGGCATCCTGTCAACATTGAAACTAGACTGCCTAGTGCAGAACTGGAATCAGCAATGTGCAAACCTCCAGCACGGCAGCACCAGTGGGCAGCTTATTCTCCTGTGCTTGCAGGGACCACAGCCAAATCATGTCTTCTCTCAGCCACTCAAGACCATGATCAGAAACTAAAAGTGTGCAGCTCAACAGCAGCTCTGGCAGCAGCTCTGGCTGCTGTTTTTCAGGGAGTGCCACAGGCAGCCTGGGAATGAGCCTCTCTGTAACCCCACCTCAGGGATCTGCATATATATAGATCCCTGGAAGTAGCTTTCTTCCTTGGCACATCCCTCCCACTAATAATACCCTCCAAACATACTCTCCTTGCACCCCTGTGCCCTCACTGCTTGTCTTCCAGCAGCTTCTCTTCCTTCCAGGGAAAACAAGACTTAAAAACTGCAAAATCTCACTGAAGAGAAAGGGGGAGGACTGCCTCATAAAAGGGCTTTCACACATGCTTAGAGTTGAGCAGCCTAAAACCAGTGGCAATAAATATCAGTACATGACCCTGGCTCACTGAGGCATGAGGACCTGAGTTTTATTTGCAAAGAAGGTCATATCTTGCAGCTGGATTTTCCTCTTCTACCAGAGCAGGAGTGCTGTGAGTAGGGGTTCAGGTACATGAGTGTACCTCTGTATGGATGCAGCTCTGTCCTTTTCCGAGGTGAAGAGCAGCCCTGGAACCTGTCACATGCAGGCAGGGATAAGGGTGGTCCCACAGGCAGCACTGTGGTGGTTATGGGAGATGGTGACCTCATCATCTTACACCTACTAGTCCCTCAGACGTGGCCATCACCTTATCTATTTGAGTGAAAAATAAAATGAGTTTGCATTGACATTAACAATGTGCTGGTGCTTAGGCTGCTGGTGTTGATTTGGCTAGGGGAAGGTGACCCCCAGAAAGCAGAGGAAGAGCTGGTCACTGGTGCAGTGCAAGACCAACAGCATTGCCAGCTGTGCTGGGGGGAGCAGATGATGACAGGACAGTCCTGCCCTTCCCAAACCTCCTTGTGGCTGTAAGGTGATGGTTGGCTGCAGAGGGAGGGATGTGGGACCATGCAGGTGAGATGTCTAAAGCAGATCAACCCAAAAGGGTTTCTCAAGGCATCCTTTGTAAGATTTCTTACAAAGTCATCCTTAAGAATTCTTACAAAACATCCTTTGTAAGATTTCTTAATTCCCTTTAGCAAACATAATCAATCACAAAGAATAGTTAAAATAACAGAGGCATGAGGGTTTAAACCAATTTGAGTTTGTTGGTGATGAGCAGTGCTGTCACTAGGCTATAAGCCTGCAGAGTATAGCCAAAGGGTGCAGCAGGGAGCTCTGTGTGTTCTGTGCTATATTCCATGCTGAAAATTGTGCTCCAGGTACTTAGGCATCCACTTCCTTGCCATGAGTTATTCAGGGTGGTTGTGTGAGGAATTAATCACTTTTCAAAAAGCTGTAGAACAGGCTATTTCCTCCAGAATTTTTGTCCTGGAAACCCTTATCCCCAAATAATACTAATATTAATAATAATAATAAAGGAACAACAGAGAGATACCAGAGCTCCCTAACCCAAATCATTTGAAGTAGTGATGTGTTGTTCCTACGTAATCCCAGCAATAGTGCTGCAAGTTATATGTCATGTTTCTGTGACTGCAGGAACCCAGCAGTTTACACTGTGAGGTTTCTTCCCTTTCCCTTTTCTCCTTTCCCATACCAAGCCCTTCATGGTTTTCCTCTGTGACAATAAGCAAGTCAACATTTGTGGTACTGTTTGTTGCCAGCAAAGCAGATTTTCTGTTTTCCCTCTCAAAGGGAGATAATGAAGAATAACTGATATTCATGAAGGATTTTAAGTTGTTGTCACAGAAGACGTTTGGAGAATGTGAAATACTTGAGATCCTAAATTTAACTCTGAAAGTCATGCAGCCCAGTTTCCTGGCACAAATACCAGAGAAATTCTTGAAATCTGTTTTCCAAGTGCAGCCATAAGCCAGGGGCTGCAGTAGCCACCAGCAGTGCCAGGGATCTCTGGCTGTGCCTCTGGACAGTCTGACACCTTGCTGAGAGCCCACTCTCTTCCTCCTGAGCTGTGCAGCAACACAAAACACCAGCAGTTTCTGTCCTTGCTGTCTGTGATGTCTCCATACTTGGCCTGAAAAGGGACAGGATTATTATTCAAAACTAATAAAAGTGTCAAATATAAGAGTAGTACAGTACTCAATGCAGTCAGATCAAGGAAAATATCAGGAATCTCTCTTGGAATAAATGTTTTAGGAAAAACATAGATTGATTTTAGACCTAGTACTCTTGAAATTTACTCCCTCTGCTCTTTGTTTTGGTTATTCCACTGAAGCCAGCCCATATTGGCTGAGACTGCATGAACAAGGGGTTATTATCCCCCTGTTTATATGTGAGAGTTTAAATGCCAGACAGGATAATAAAGATTTATCTGCTTAGATGCAAAATATGGCATTAAGAGGAACTTAGTGCTAAAATCCAAAGTTGTAGTTGAAAAGGACATCATTAATGATACTTAGCCTCTGCTGACACCTTGCTTTATTCTTCCTTAGTGCCTGCTGCACATGCTCCTGAGTGGAGAAGTGACTTGGTGTAACTCCTGTTCCATCTTGACCAGGATCCAGAAACCAGGTGTAGCTCTGCCCAAACTGGAGGTGTTTGGTTTCTTCATTGGTTGGAACTTCACACAGGAAAGGCTGGAGCATGACTGTGGGTGTCCCAGGTATCACATCTGCTTAATGTGCATCATCATTTAAAAATAAAAAAGGGAGAACAAAGAAGAACATGGGAAATATTGCAAGGTCAGCAGACATGCCTGGGCAGGGAGTCTGGGCAAGGGCAGGACAAATATCAGGAGCCTTGGACACAGAAGCATGCACACATAGGAGGAGGTGTTTGGGATGATCTGCAGACCAGGACTGATGGAGTGGGCTCCCAAGGGTTCTGTATGGCCATTACACCCACTATTAATTTTTATAATTTGTGTGGGTTAGATTTGGCCTATCTCAGCATTTCAGCAAAGTTTCAGCCCATTTATCCAATCTCAGATACTCTCTGTTGGGTGAGACAAATCCTTGCTTTAATGATTTGCAAACGTGCTGGAGTTGATTAGTGCAAGTAAACCTAAATGAAACCACTGAGAGGACAATGGAATAATGTTTAAGTTAATGTTTAAGTGCTAGCATGAACAGGTACCAGATTAAGAAACAAAGACATAGTAATAAAGGCAATCACAAGAGAAAGCAGAAGGGAGGAAGAGGAAACAATTAATTTCATTGCCATAAATCCAGAAACTTGCATGGTTTGAGGCTTTGAAATGCTCAGCTGGAAGAAAATGGTTTTTAAAAGATACTTTTTCTGATATATTTATGTTTTTTTATACGTTTACTTTTTTTGCCTGTTTTTCAGAGATTTCATTTCTGATTTCATAAGTCACATCTGTTTTTCTCCATGTTCAGTGGAAGAATGAGTCTGAACTAAGGACCAGTTGAACAAACTAAGGTATAGGGAAAAAAAACCTGACAAGCAGTAAGCTCCAAGTCTGGACCATAGGTTTTCTGTAGGAGTAGCAGCTTTGACAAATAAGATACATGGGTGGAAAAAAACCCAAAACATTTAAGAAGAAATTGTTATATGACATAACCATTGTCCCATTGGTTTTGCACTGCTAAAGAGCACTGAGTTACAGAGGGAAGTCAAGTTCAAGCTCTGAGGAGGTAATTTCCCTTCCAACCCTGGTTTATCTCTGACCAGTAAGACAGAAAGTAGATTGTGAGTAGTTTTGGAGAAATTACCATAAACATACTGACTGCCTATGGGAATGGTGGTTTTATATGGCAAGTGTAACTGTGATGAGGCTTTGGTATTGCTAAATGAATATTTAAAGCAAATATCTGATAGGTTCTTCACTGTCGGCTTGACTTGTGAGTCACGTTGCACAGTCCCCAACCATGCCCCTCTCTATTTATAAAGTCATGCCTTACTATATCTGACTCACTAAAGAAGCCTTCCAAATTGCAGAAGAGATTCTGGTGGTATATTATGGGACACAGGGAGTAATTCAGAAGAGTAAAGGAAGTTAAAAAGGGCATGTCAGATCTCTGCCTGCCTGCCTGCCACCTTCTGAAGAACAGAGATAATTCTGCTATTTGGCTTTTTTGGCATGAAAACATCCAGAAGACAGGGGCCATGAAGATCCAGTCTGCTGGGCACAAGGTGGGAAAAGAAAAGAACAAGTGTTTGCCTGAGCTGTGCCCCTGGCTGTGCTTTAGGACATGTGGAGGAGCAAAGTGAGGTTATTTCAGGAAAAAGTGCCCACAAACCCAACTGCAGTCAAGATGGTGGTTCTGTCCCCGCACATGGAGCTGCTGGAGCTGGTGCCTACCCCTGCTACTAGAGAGGAGTGGAGTCTCAGTGGGGGTCTGCCCAGAGCCCTGCTGCATGCAAGAACCCTTTCCGAGTCGCTGCCCGCCGACTGCCACTGGCCGTGGAGTGCCTCGGTGCTGACAGGGCTTAGACATGCAGGAGGGAAGCAGAAAAATCTGTACAGCTGCATCTTCCTTCCTCGGGGCTCCAGCTGGATCTGGAGAAAAGAGTGTGTCAGCAAATGCAGAATCACAGGATCACAGGATGTCTGGGGTTGGAAGGAACCCTGGAGATCTTTGAGTCCAACCTCTCTGCCAGAGCAGGAACATAGATTATAATCTAATTTCTCACAGGTCACACAGGAAGGCATCCAGGTGGGTCTTGAAAATCTCCAGAGAAGGAGACTCCACAACTTCTCTGGGGAGCCCGTTCCAGTGCGTTGTGACCCTTGCAGTAAAGAAATTCCTCTTCATGTTGAGGTGGAATTTCTTGAGCTTCAGCTTCCATCCATTGCCCCTTGTCCTGTTACAGGGCACAAGTGAGAAGAGGCTGCCCCCCTCCGACACTCAGCCCTCATGTATTTATAGACATTTATTAAATTCCCTCTCAGTCTTCTCCAGACTGAAGAGCCCCAGATGTCTCAGCCTTTGCTCCTAAGACATGTTCCAGTGCCTTTAGCATCCTTGTAGCCTCCATTAGACTTTCTCGAGCAGATCCTTGCCCCTTTTGAGGTTTGGGGCCCAGAACTGGACACAGTACTCCAGGTGAGGTCTCACCAGGGCAAAGGGGGAGTAGAACCTCTCTCAATCTGCTGGACACACTCTCCTCCTAATACACCCCAGGATACCATTGGCCTTCCTAGCCACAAGGACACACTGCTGTCCCATGGATAACTTGTCCACCAGGACTCCCAGGTCCTTCTCCATGGGGCTATTCTCCAGCAGAAACCATCCTTGATAATGCATCGGTGTCCACCTTCAGCACAGGGGCTCTGGCAATGTCTGTGTTGCTGCTCCCTTCAACAAGGAGGAAAAGGTTCCCTGTGCCCTGCCTGTCACTGCCTTCTGTGGGGCAGAAACTGGCCCCCCAACCCCAACAAGGGCCCAGACAGACCCCTCCTGAACAGCTGCTGGGTTGTGCAGGTAGCCTTCTCAGTTGTTTTCTTCAAATACCCAAATCCATGACTCGTGAAGAGTGGTGCACATCTCCCCACGAAACAGGTAGAGGGCAGGGGTGATGAGGGAAAGGTGCACGAGATATGCAGTGGAAATTGTACTGGAGAGCACAGCAGTGGTGCCACTAAGTGAAGAAGGAAGGGTCCTGACCAGTTTTTCCTGTCTCTTTGTCACAGACAACAGACAAAGAGGGACAAAGACATACGAAGAGTTCTTAGTATGGTTTGGATAAATGTATAATTATCTTTTTCCTGATCAGTCATTTTTCCATGGTGGTCATCTGCAAATTACTGGGCAAATGAGCGACCAGGGCTGAATGTGAGACAGAGGTACATCCTCATCTTCAGAGCTACCTTGGGACCTGAGGGTCATGTCTGTCTGTGCAGAAGGAAGGATGGGACAGTCAGTGTGCTTCAGGATGGCTTGTACCCTCAAAATCTTTAATAAAATACAGTTTGGTAGCATAAATCAGTGTTTAGACTCAATGGGACAGGCAAAGCGTCTAGAATGACTGTTAAAATAAAAAAAAAAAAATCAAATCAAAACAAAAAAACCCTAAACAAACATGTAATCAAAAGTACCCTCCAAGAAACCAGGTCAGATGAGGTCTTTATTTCATTCTCTGGTGACATTGAAGTAGCCAGGTATGGTTGCTCTCTGTCTCAGCAGACTATGCAGTGTTGTGTTGGCACAGATGCCATATCCTGGAAAACAAAATTGATTATTTTTTACTGTATTAAATTAAGGCCCTTTCTATTTATATCTCTTGGCCAGACCTGTCCCATGTCCCATGTCCAGGGAAAATCTTGGGTTTGTGTGACCTTGCTCCTCCCCAAAGAAATGTTTGACGGTGAAGGGCTGGAGGGCAATTTCTTCAAGAGATCTACTTCTCTTTGAGCCCTGGGGACTAGCTGTAAAGTTACAAATATCGAGGTAGGCAAGTCCAGCATGTTTGTAATCTCCTTGGAAAAAACAGATCAATGGGCTGCAAAGTTGCCTTTTCCTGAGACTTTAGTGATAGAAGGTACTGTTTTTATTCCTGCTTGCCTATTTCTGTGTGCCTCCTGGAGCTATTCACTTTCTGGTGGACATCTATTGACTCTGAAGAACTTCACAGGAAGGCAATTCCTTTCTTGGCCAACTTACCAAGGCCGGGCTGCCATAGTGTTCATTCAGCTTTGCCCAGCACCTTCCTCTGCAGAGGTGTCAGAGAAGGCAGTTGATCTAACCACCATGGCGACAGTGTATTGAAACAGCCACATAGGGGGGCTCTGCCCTTGCATGGATGGGGGAGGAGGAGTGTGGGGGTGGCAGAGGTGCCCACATGGCTGTGGGAATGCCAGGAGCACAGCCCAGAGTCTCAAGCTCCCAGTCTCCATTCTCAGGAGAGAGACTAGAGGAGCCACCAGTCCTGTCAGCTGCCACTAGCAAAATGAACAGTTCAAGTTTTCTCATGGATAATGCTCGTTTTTCCTCTCAGCAAGCATATAGTTGGTACTGAGCTTCTCTGGTGGGCTCAGCTCAGTGCAGCTTTTTTAGTGCTGTATCCCCCAAATTTCCTCACATTGTCCACCACCCCTGATCTAGGGTGAATGGTGAGGGCAGCAGGAGTAATTTCTTTTTCACTGGGGCATCAGGCAAATGTTGGTGCTGGGACAGGAGCTGGCAAGCTGCACAGCCAGCTCCTTCACTGCTCCAAAAGCAGCCCTCCACAGTACCCTTGGCCCTCTCAGAAAGGAACCCAGCACGTAAATATCCATGTGCAACCTGGCTGACACAGAGGTGTTTCTGGACATGGACTGTTTTGTGTAGGGCAGTAGGGACAAAGGGGTCCATCTGCCTTCCCCTCTCAGTGCCACCATAGTCTCAGGGCACCACTGTAGGTCATGTGGGGAGAGTTCTGGTTCACGGGCAACTGAGGCTGGATTCATACCAGCAAGCTGGGGAGATGAAAGTCAGCCTGACACCACTCTCCAGAGCCAGCAGGTTCCCCGTGCTGAGTAGATAATTCATTACAAACAATGCACACAGATGTCAGCACTCTCTAGGGGAGCTGCTCACAAGTGGTACACAGTTTTTTTTCAAGGGCAACCATTTGTCAAAACCGTTCTCCAGAAAATTTCTGGTGCCTGTGGGGGATGTGATGTTTCAAGCTGGAGCTTTTCCTAGTGGGCACAGCTTGCTCTTGCTCCCTGTCCTCTGAGAACCAAAACCCCAGCACAAGCTGTGTGATAGCAGATTTGAGGTATCCTTTTTTGTAAGGACACCACCGGGCCCATAGCTGCTGCTCAGAGCAGCTGGCCTTCTCTGTGACTGTCCTTGCAAGGAGGCTGCTTTGCTGAAGTATTTTAGGATGGAGAGTGCTAGAGGGGACAAACAGGTGTCTGGAGATAAATGTATTAAAATTTTAATCTTGAGAGACCTGGGGAAATGTCTGTAGTGTTTGCTTTTCTGTATTTTAACTTGGTATTGTGTTTTTCTGAACAAATAGGTCTTTTCCCAGGAAGCAATAAGAAGTCTTTAAGATATGATGGGAGGCTCTACAAAATGCTTGATGGTGTGATGGGGTGCAGGCAGCCTCTACCTCTCCTCCCCCAGCCCCTGTCAAGGTAAACTGCTGGTTTAATTATGCAAATGGAGGAGGCCTGGGTTGGCAGGTACATGGTACCTGCTGCCTGTGCAGAAAGGGTGGTGAGGCACAGGACAAGGTGGCTGGTGTCCAGCCCCACTGACTTGATGGTGGTGCTGGTAGGGGAGCTAAGCTTCTGACACAGCACCATCCTACTGCTGGCAGCTATCAGAGGGTCATCCATCAGCATGTAGCTCACCCTTTTCAGGGCACCTTGTTTTGCTTTGCACCTCTGCCAGCTCCCTCCCACGGGCAGAGCCAGAAGGGCTAGCGAGGTTAGAAACCCAGACCCAGCATGGCCCTTTCCAAAAAGAAAACTGCAAAGCTGGTGTCTGGTCAGCAGTGCTTAGCAGGTATGTATGTGTTCAAGCTGCTAGCTGGGGTTGCTACCAAGCCAAAGGAAGGGGCACGATAAGACTTTAATCTCCCTCCTCGCTGGAGGCTAAATGAAGCCTGACCACACTGGCGTTTCCCAGCCCCATAGCCAAATGGCTGCCCACACGCCTCTCACTAGCTGCACAGACCTGCACATCTGCAGACTCCTAAGGGTTAAAAATAGATCCCACCCTGCTGCTGGCATATTTTATGTCCGTGTAAGCATTTGCTGTGTTTTCCATGCATTTCCATCATGACACATTGTGGCACCTAAGAAAATGCCTTCATGACGGTGACGTTTTGTTCAAGGCCATGGTTTGTTTGTTATTTAAAAATCTCTGCTTGGGCTGGGTCGCCTTCAAAGCACCATCTCAGCGGGGCTGCATTCACCCCCAGCTGCCCTGTGCTAAACGGGGAACAGCAGCACGATTGCTGGCACGTTTGTGGTGCTCCCTGCTGCTGTTGAGGTGGTGCCTGTCCCGACACGCAGTCAGCAGATAACAGGTTTGTTTTGAATCCTTTCTGAGCAAGGCAAGGACTAAGTCTCTAAATGAATAAAATATTTTTCTTTTTTTATCTTTTTCTTTTTCTCTTTTTCTCTTTTTCTCTCTTTCTTTCTTTCTTTCTTTCGTTCTTTCGTTCTTTCGTTCTTTCGTTCTTTCGTTCTTTCGTTCTTTCGTTCTTTCGTTCTTTCGTTCTTTCGTTCTTTCGTTCTTTCGTTCTTTCGTTCTTTCGTTCTTTCGTTCTTTCGTTCTTTCGTTCTTTCGTTCTTTCGTTCTTTCGTTCTTTCGTTCTTTCGTTCTTTCGTTCTTTCTTTCTTTCTTTCTTCCTTCCTTCCTTCCTTCCATCCTTCCTTCCCTTTTCCCTTCCCTTTTTTTTCCTTTCTCTCAGCTCCTGCTGAGAAAAGCTTTCTTTCTCAGCTCCTGGTGCTGCTGCCACCCTTCACTGTTAAAGCAGGGGGAAAACAATGTGTTCTGGACATACAGTGACCCCATTGTGGGTAGGTCCTGGCCCCAGTCAGCACTGTAGGACAGGGGGGGTCCCATGCACAGTTCCCAGGGCCAAGGATGCTGCTTAGGATGTGGATAGGATGGGCTGATGTGTGCAGCACACCAATGGGCAGTTGGGCAGATTCAGAGGAAGGAAAGACACATCTGAGATGCTGTGTGTCCTGCCATGGAAGGGAGCAATGAGGTGGGGCCTAGCATAGTGGCACTGGACTGTACCCTTTGAGGCATGTGCTGCTGCTATGGTGGCTGGGAGCAGGGAGCAAGGCAGGGTGCCCACAGCAGAGGGGTGCCAGAAGTTTTCCTCTGTAGAGCAATGCTGGCAGGAACTGCGTGCTGCTTGAAAAGGGGCTTTCTCTGCTGGCATCCACCAGGTCACGCACAGCCCAGGCCACCACCTCACGCTGTGTGAAACCCAAGAAAGCCTGGATAATCTCCAAAGGGTGGATGAAATTCCCATATCAAGCAAGCCTCACTCTAGCACTGCTAAAGCCCATGGAGGTTTGCCTTCATGGGAGGACCTGGGTGCTTTTATAAGGGGCTCCATTCCTCCCCTGGGAGCCCCCAGCCAGTCAGCGTGGCTGAGACCATATTAGGGATGGTGTTCCCTGAGTCTGGACTGCACAGTCCCATCACGTTCCCCATAGGAAGGTTCCCTGTGAGGTCCCCCATAGCCTGACTTAAAGAGGCAGCAAAGGTGGCATCTTCTGGGTGAGAGTCAGGGAGGATTGGGCCTCTTCTCAAACCGGTAGAAGTGAGGACAAGCCAAAGTGCCAGTGGGGAGGAAAGGAGGAGTTGTCAGACAGCACCCCAGCTTCCCCTTGTGTAATTTTGGAAGCAGTTTAGAAGCTCAGCTCAGTGGCTGAGCTCTGTCCCTCTTCAGAGCTGAACCCTTGATGTGACTGGCTTTATCTAGGGCTGAACCTTGGCAGGGCATAGCACTGCTCTGTGAAGAGACTGGGACTCCTGCACACTGCCAGGTACCATGGAGGGCAGGGAGAACCCCTCTAAGGGAGCTCCCTGAATAACCTGCCTCCTGCTTCCTGCTTCATTGTGGTGTCTTCCTCCACCCTTCATCCTCTGCTGGAGATGGCAGATCCTCTGAGGCTGCTTCTCTAGGAGGGCTGGGGAAGAGATTTTAATATGTAGGCTTTTCTGGACTGGTGTTGGAGGTGCTTTGTTAAAAAGGCAGATGGCTGTGGCAGTCTCGAATGGACAATCTCAAAGCATACAGTTGTGCCACTGAGGTCTGTAAATGGAGTTTATGTTGGGATGAGGTTTATTGTGTGTTGAAGACACAGAAGAAGCAACAGTAAAATTAGTTTACATAGATTTCACAGACTGATAGTCAAGTCAGACAAGAGTCAACACTGAGCTGACATTAATTACTGGTGTTTAAAATCAGATTCAGGAATATGCAATTGAGCTGTGTTTGTTCCTTAGGCCTCTCACTGAAAATTATACAAATGATATAATATAAATGATATTTATAATGGTTGGACTTGATGATCTTAAAGGTCTTTTCTAACCATAACAAATATGTGATTCTGTGAAATTTTGTGAAGCTTTTTCAAGCATTAAATGATTGTCCACAATGCATTTATTATTATCCATCAGTTTACTGCTTGGGAAACTGAGGCCCATTACTGTACAGGCTGGTGTTAGATTCGGGACTGGCACTGGGCCCCAGGACAGGCAGGTGCCAGGTCTGCACATGGGGAATGGCAAGGCTGGTGAGTGCCTATGCTGGAAAGTCATCCTTCTGTCCCCTTGACCTAGAGGCTGATGCTAGCCCAGCAGTCATGGTGTGTAGCACTGATCTTCCAGAGCTGATCATTCCACTAGCACTCCCTTACTACTGTGAGATGGGGAGCAGGTTACAGCACAGGCACCTCTGTTTCTCCCTCAAAACTTGTGTTCTTCCAGTGACAGATTGGATCTCAGAGGTGGACAGCCCAAGCCAGAAGTCTGTCATCCCTCAGTTGTGGTAAATGCTGTACTGTTCTCTTGGGTGCCATGCTGTGCTCCAACAGCACAGGCAGGAAGAGGAAGATGTACTTTGGATTGAAAAAGGAACATGAACAGGAAAAACAGTAAAAGTAATCCCTATCAGTGGCCAGATTGCTGTCCCAGAGCTTCAGAGGGGAAGGGAGTACAAGCAGAGAAGAGCTTTTTGCAATTCATTTTTTAATACCCATCAGTTTACTTCATAGAAAACTGAGACTGAGCTAAGGTTGGAGGAAAGTGAATGGACTCAGGTACTCCTTCACCACCTGCCTCTCCCTGCATGGATGTACACAAGCTGCCTCCTGCCTTGGCTCATGGAGGTGGCATCCTGTATGTGTTACTGAGACCATGAACTTAATGAAGTTGCAATGTCTTGCAGGTTGCAAGTGAATGGAATGTGTTGAGCTCTGATGTTTGGAGCATGATCCAGTTGTCCTGAGGATTTTTTATGGAAGTCAGATCCCTTCACATGGAGAACTTCCTCAATCCCTGATTATCAGTATGAAGCAGAGCTGCTGAGGGGGAGAGGAAAAAAGCAACACAAGGGGTGAGGGAAGGCAGAGGAGACCTAGACAGAGGACAAGTATATGCAAAATATCTTCCAGTGCTCCTCCTGCCTCCTCATTTTGGCTAGAGTACCTGTCCCTAAAGAGTGATCTGAAACACTAAAACAAATCTGCTCTTTCTCCTAAGGGAAGTCTGGGAGCTGGGCACAGAGATGGGCCCAGCGCCTTCCCTGAAGGAGGAAATCAGCCCCAGCAATGCTGGGCAGGATCCTCCTGCTTGTCCCTGTGCTACAGCTTGGAAGGAGAGAGATGCAGGAATGAGCTAGAAAGGCCCAGGCCCCAGAGACATGAGAAAGCCCAAAGATGGTTTTCTGGAGCAGGACTGGACCAGGAAATGCATGAGACATGACAGTTCCTGGGTCTGCCTGCAATAGTCTAACTGTGAAGAAATAGATTTTGGGTCTGTAGGAAAGAAAGGCAAGAGAGCAGCCTGCACAGACCAGGGAGATGCAAGTAAATCTGATGGACAGCACAGGGAAACAAGGGTTTGTTTTCCGGATGGGGAGAGGCTGGCTGTTGGGAAGTGGGAAGGCAGCGTATGAGGGGGATGCATTCACAAAGCCACAAAGCTGTGTTTGGAAAATTGGCCCCAAGCCTTTAGAAGAACCCTAAGTGGGAGATGGCAAGAGAATACATGTGGATATTTCAGGGAGCAGAAAAATCTTGGATTTACACCCCACTGAATGATCACTTAGGAAGAAGAGATGTGGTGGGGCGTTGTGGGGTGAGCACTACTGCTGTCATGCAGCCACCTCCACCCATGCCCCACTACCCACTGGCTGTGAGGAGCTGTGCCCACCTCCAGGTAAATCCACATCCATCACAGAAAACAGCCGTGCAGCTGAAAGCAGGGTCCCCTGGACTGCCCATGAGAAACTTCACAGATGGGAGTCAGTTCCTTGCTTTGGCGATAGGATGGGCAGCAGCTGGGGAAGAACTCTGGCTCACTAACCAGCCTGCTGGTCACAGGGGCTGCTCAAGCAGGACATAAAAACAGAGCAGGCAGGGAATGTTTCTCAGACAAAGTAGGCAACCTGCAAATGTGTTACTGGGGACAGCACCTTGATAAGCACCATGTCATTGATGACCGTAAGATCTGTTCCCTTGGTAGGACTCCCTTGACCTGTCAGCAATAGTTTGCAACCTTAAGGAGTAGAATCCAGGAAGAAAAGAATGGGAAAAATGGTTTGATACTGGTAGGAACCTTGTTCTTTGCCCATGGTAACAGTTTTTAAGATGGAAGCTGATCTGTGTTCACACCACTAGGTAAAGAGCCCAGCTGGGTGCCCAGTCCAGGACCCAGAGCTGCAGCATCCAGAGGACACTCAGCAGCAGGAGATGAGGCTCCTTGCTCCGGGGCGCATATCTCTATCACACAGCTCATATCTCTCTTTTCTATCTCTTAGAAATGTGGATGGCAGGCATGGACCTTCAACAGGCCTCAGAGGAGCTGCTGAGGTTGCTGTAAATGGTGCTGCATTGGGTTCTTGGAAGAAGAGCCACTCAGAGCTGTAATGGTAAAAAGCTTCAAGTTGCTCCACAAAAAATGTGAGTTTTGCACAAGTAACAGGATGTGTGCTCAGAGTTGGTAGGAGTTGCAGAGATTCCTCAGCAAGTCCCAGCCCATGCTGGCCATGACCAAGAGCTCTGGATAACAGCATCAGGCAGGGAGTTTTGCAGCTGAGTGCATTACAGCTGCACTAGTGCACTGAGTGCACTACAGCTGGCTAACCTGCCTTGCAGAGCATTTGAACTGGCTCTTCTGAGCCTTCTGTCATGACAGTGTTGCCCTGTGGACAGCTGGTGCAGACCTAAAAGGGATAATAGCCCATGAAACTGAATAACTCACATATGTGGGATTAACCAGGCTTCTATTAACAGCACGGTGGCTTTTTTTGTGAAGTGCTTGGGACAGCTATCCCTAGTACTTGGCAGAGTTTCACTGGTCTAGGTGAAGGCAGAGTTTCACAGGTCTACGAAGCCTGTGATTTTTTTCCCCACCTGATAAAACATCCTTGCTGGTCTGGATATTAGGCTGTTAAATACTTCAAAAATATATCTTTCTGTAAGAACCAGCTTATTTCTTTTCCTTGTTTTCTCTCTCCTCCAGACATTATCCAAGCAATAGTTCAGCAGCCCCATTTCAGATCATGACAGCTTCTGCTTTGACTGCAAGCCAGTCTGCCCATCTGAAAGATGTGTTGACATGTGTTTCCATGCCTCCCTCATATAGACTGTCTGCTATCCCCCCTTATTGCCTGGAGCCACAAAGAGATGCAGTGGCAAGACATCGCAAGCCAAAACTCCATGTAGGCTTCCCCTGTGATTACCCAGTGTCCTTCTGTGGCCACATTCTGCAATATAACATTCACATTTGTTTTTCATTACTTGCTAGTTTTTGCATAAAAATCAGGTTATCTCTTTGATGATGACTTTTCTGTCAGATAGAAATAAGACTGTTTCCTGGGTCAGGCTGCTCTCCTTGCTAGAGGAAAGCTCTGGTGCTCCCACCTGAAGAGAGGTAGTGAAGGAAAATGGGACTCCTGGGGTTTGGCATTGATCAGCCACCTGCCATGGATCGGGTTTGAAATTCTCAATTTACCTGACCACCTGGTTTGCTACCTGTAGGAGAGCAGTAATAAGGATTAAGAGGCATAGCTAAAATACTCAGGGGAAAAGTGCTTTGAAAGGAAAAAACGTGTTTAGAATTTTAGTGTTCCAATAGTGTGTTTATTTTGTCTTTTAATGAAGGGGAAAACCCATCAAAATATGCAAGGGAGGAAAATCTAGTGTTAGCATCAGCCTCATAAATATTGTTGTTCCTCATTCAGGAATAATTTAATAACTGGCTACTCTCAGCTCATGGAAGTCTTTGACATGAGGTATTGAAGCCAGAGCTCTTTAGGATTAAAAAAAAAAAAAAAAAAAGTTTATACGGCTACACTGAGAACATCCAGAGCTGCTGTGCTGAGGATGGGGAATGATTCTTGCCTGGCACATGTGGAGACACTTGGCTCCAGCTGGGGAGTGAGAGAAGAGCTGTTTTTCACCCAGGACAGTCTCACCATCCTTGACAGAGCTATCAAATATGCTCTGGAGCCAATTTTGGATGGTGACTGGCCTGGAGAGGCATTGGGCCCTATTGTGTGGCAGTTCCTGCACTCTAAGCCTGAAGATTGATTGTTTCAGGCCATGGGGAACATGCCTGACAGCCACCACTGCTGCTTAATCAGCTTTCGGTAACCTGCAGTTTTCAGCATCAGTGCTGCTGGGGTGTCTCTGTATGCTCCTGTTACAACAGGTCACCAGCTGTTGTGCAAGCTACGTTGTTCACATCTTGTAGGCTGAGATGAATAGATGCCTGCTCTGAAGAGTGCAGAGTATAGGGGGAAAATGCAGAAAATGGGAGCTGACAGGATCTGTTGTTTGTCATTCTGGCATTCCTTGTGTGATGGCCGAGGCAGGTGAATGGACACCTCAGAAGTCTGGCTCTGCAAAAAGTGATTCAGTTCGGCTCTATCAGAAAAGTGAAGCCATCAGAAAGTATCCAAGTACCTGGGATACATCTGTGTCTTCCTGTTCTGGTTTCAGCTGGGATAGAGTTAACTTTCTTCTTAGTAGCTGGTACAGTGCTGGACTTTGGATTCAGTGTGAGAATAATGTTGATAACATGCTGAAGTTTTACTTGTTGCCAAGTAGCACTTGTCCTAAGCTAAGGATTTTTCAGTTTCTCATGCTCTGCCAGTGATCAGAGCACAAGAATCTGGGAGGGAGCATGGCCAGGATGGCTGACCTGAACTAGCCAAAGGGATATTCCATACCATAGTACATCATGTGCAGTATATGAAATGGAGGAGTTGGTCAGAAGGAGTGGATTGCTGCTTGGGCATCGCTCAGCGGGTGGTGAGCAATTTCATTAGGCATCACTTGTTCTTCTTGGGTTTTATTTCTGTCTCTTTTATAATTGTTATATGGTGCTTAGTTGCTAGATGGGATTAAACCATGACACTTCCTAAACTGGGACAGAGGGTCTTTGGGAAAGAAAAGCCATAAATGATTGTTGCTCTAAAATGATACCTGGGAACAACAGCGTTCTTTTCATAACCACAACTGCCAAGCCAAGACTGCAGGTTGGCTTAAAATGGTATTTTCTGCAAAACTGCATTTTCTAGAATGAAAGCAAATTCCGCAAGCCCCAGGCCTTACCCATTTATATCAAATGCACTAATGTCGTCTGCTCATACGGACTGAGCAGAGTATCTGAATAAGAAACCAGATCTCTGGTTAACTGGGGAATAATCTGGTCTCCTCTCTATCCAGTCCTGCTATTGCAGCCTTCTTTAGCACTGTCTTCAATTACAGGTGTTCTTGTACCAGATGTTCCCTATTATTTTCCAATAAATACCTTTTGTTAGAGCAGGTGGTGCTGAGGACATGTCTGGACCACAGTGGGTCACAGAAGGACCGCTAAGGGTTACAAGAGACGACAGCAGGGAAAACCCACTCAGGTGCCACTGGAGCCCTCAGTGGGGATAATGACTGAGGCAGCCCTCAAAATTCAATCCCCAGGATAGCAATGGGTGAGGGAAAATTGCTGCACCTGCCTGACAGGCAGGCAAAGCTTCTTGGGAAGGGCATCATGTGTGACGCAGCGTGGGGAAAAGGCACACTCAGAAACTGTTGTATGATGGCAGGCACTTTAGGACTGCTACTTCAATGCCTGTCTTCCCTATAGATGTACTGCCCAGGCTCTGATCCCTTGGAGCTCCTTTGCTGCTTACACCTGAGAGCAGCCAGTGGAGCTGAGGGGAGTTGGAGAAGCTCTGGTTTAAAAATGGAACTTAACAGGTTTATGAACACAGCTGTACAACACACCTACCTGCAGCACCAGGCCCTGGACACCAGTGCAATTGGTCTCTCCTGACTGCATCTTCCTGAATCACAGAGGTGGACCCTGGATTTCTCCAGTCTCCTGCTGTCATGGGACTGTTGTATCTGCAAGGGCTGGGCTACGAGGGCTGGAGGGACAATATCCCAGCAGAGGTCAGGCAACATCTGTGCCCCTCTCACTCAAGCCAGGGCACCACACAGATGCAAAGCCTCAACCAGACCATTTAAAAACCCAGTGCTGTATTCTAAGCACCGACTAGACTAAAGCAGTCTGGTTATGTTAGCTTATTGAGAACTGCATCAATCTGCTGCACAGGCAGAAGTGCTGTGTATAACCCCTCTACCCCCACATTAAAGACACCAGTGCTTTTGTAAACGACACTGACCAGGCTGGGCTGGTGTTTTTTTGTCTTGGGTATCCGTGTCAGGCTGTATTTTTTCATTTGTGCCAGCTAGGGGAGGCACAAGGCAAGACAAGGCAAGAATAATGTTCCTCTCCTATTAAAAAAAAAAAAAAAAAAAAAAAAAAGAGGTTGTTTCCTAGAACTGTTTCTGAAAATCCAGCAGTGCCCCCGTGTGTTGGACCGGTGGCTGGAGAGGCGGCTGTGGAGCTGCTGTGCAGAGCTCTGCTGTGTGTGGCCAAGGCGGGTTTGCAGCTACCCAAAGTGGGGCGTCTGCAGCCTGGCAGCCAGACTGCTGGGGCTGGGCGATGGGATCACTGGGTCTCCTGTCGGAAGGGTGTTGTGAAGCGTTGGTGGCGCAGAAACCCTCCCTGAGACAGTCGTCCCACGGGGGCAGGATCTGGGTGTGATGCCTTAAATACGGAGTGTGTGTTAGCGAAGGAAATGTTCAGCAATGGCTCACGGACCCAGGGGCTCAGGCAGAGGTGGGGAAGCGGTGCACGGCCAGGCCCGCGCTGCTGAGCTTCGGTGGGGTACCCAGGAGGGTGGGGACCGGCTGTAGAGGCTGCCCTGTGCTCCGCATTCACCTCCCAAGAGCTTCATTTCTCAAGTGACCGCGGCTGCCTAACGCAGGGCTGGATTAGGCGAATCCTATTCTGGTGTTCGCTGGGGATGGATTTTTAAAGCAGATTAATGCAAAATGGAGAGAGAGCTCCCTGTTGCTGCAGGCGCCTTTGCCTGCCCTTGGCAGGGCCCCTGCTGCTCCCCATCTCCTTCGTCTTGCAGAAACCGAGATCAAACCAGCAATTCCCTGTGCCACAGTGGTGCACAAAAAAGGAAATGTTGTTACAAATGCATTAATTCTGACGCACTGCATGGACTTAGGGGTTTAAATATCCCCTGTCAGCAGCTGGGCTGTATGATGCAACCTCCTCAGCAGGGAGCTGGGATGGGTTTCCTGCCTCAGCCAGCGCAGGGGAAGCACCCGAGCTCCAGAACCTATTCTGCATGGCCTGGGGCCACTGAAGCGAGTGGCTGCTGGAAGACACCCCGTTTCGTGGGTGCCCTCACCCCACTCTGGCCTAGTCATGGCTCACCCAGGGGCAGGGCAGGGGTGGCAGCACAGGTGAATGCAGCACAAGGGGGATGCTGCACAAAGCGGGGGACTGGGGCAGCCTGCAAGGTCCTGCTCCGTGTGAGCACTGTGCCTGAGCCTGGGTGCAGCTCCCAAAACACAGGAGGGGGTTTTTGTGGTGCTGCAATGCTTTGTTTTATTTTCATTTAATCATTTAATTTAATTTCATTCACTTTATTAAGACCTCCACCTGTGGAGTATTATATCCAGTCCTCAGCACAATGAGGACTGAACCTGTTCGAGCAGGACCAGAGAAGTGTCACAGAAATGCTCAGAGGGTTGGAGCACCTCTTCTCTGAAGAAAGGCTGAGAAGGTTGGGCTTGTTCAGCCTGGAGAAGGCTCTAGGGAGACATCATAGCAGCCTTCCAGTACTTAAAGGGGGTCCATAAAAAGGATGGGGGGACACTTTTTAGCCGGGCTTATTGTAACAGGACAAGAGGTGATGGTTTTAAACCGATGTGGTAGATTTGGACTAAATATAAGGAAGAAAATTTTTACTATGAGGGTGGTGAAGCACTAGAACAGGTTGCCCAGAGAGGTGGTCGATGCTCCATCCCTGGAATCATTCAAGGCCAGGTTGGATAAGGGATAAACAACCCGCTTTAGTTGAAGCTGTCGCCGCTCCCTGCCAGGGGGGGTGGAATCGCTGACCTTTAAAGGTCCCTTCCAACCCAATCCACCTATGATTCCAGCTCGGCCCACGCTCGGCGCAGCCCCTCACCCCCTTCTCCCCTCTGTGCCCCCCGCAGCTCCCCCGCGCCGCGCTCCCTCCGGGCATCCCCGCACGACGAGCAGCGCGGCCCGTGACGCCTGCGAGCGGGGGCGGCGGCTGCGGGCCTCGATTGGAGCGGTGCGGGCGGGGCGGGGCCGGGAGCCGCTGTTTGGATTTAAACGTTGCAGCGGGAGGGGGCGGCCTCGGCAGGCAGCGGCTCCCGGCGGCGGGGGAGGCTTTGGCGACTCCCGCTCGCTTCCGGCTCCCGGCCCCGCGATGGTGGTGCCGGCGCGGCGGGTGAAGACGGAGGACATGAAGCGCTTCAAGGAGCCCAAGTGGGAGTCGTGCGGCGCCTGCTACCTGGAGCTGCTGCGCTACCGCCTCAGCCGCCGCCTCCTGGAGCAGGCGCACCGGCCCTGGCTGTGGGACGGCTGGGAGCAGGACAGCGGCGGCGGCGGCAGCAGCAGCGCCGGGTCCCCCTCGCCGCCGGGCGCTGGCAGCCCCGCGGCCGCCCAGGAGGAGGAGGCGGCGCAGAGCGACACGGGCCGAGCGAGCCCCGGTAGGGCGCGGGAGCGATGGCGGGGTGCGGGTGTCTCCGCTGAGCCGGAGGCCGGGCGGTCCCTGCGGTGGCCGTCAAAGATGGCTCCGTGCGGGCGGCCCTGCCGCGCTGCGGGCCCCGAGGGGTGGCCGTGCGGGGCCCGGGTCTGTGTCAGAGGGAGGAGGCTGGTGCCGAGCGGCCAGCGCGGGGGAGAGCGGCACCGTGTCTGGTGTCGGGCCGGCAGTGGTGTGCGAGGCCTCCCGCCCGATCCCCTCCGGGCCGGAGCAGCGAGGGCTCTGCGGTGACCCCCGGGGGCACCGTGACTCGGGAGCGCTTGCCCTTCCCGGCTGAAGGCGGTGAAGTGCCGTTCAGCAGAGCCTTGCTCGGCCCGCAGCCGCTGCGGCATCAGAGGCGCCTGTTTAAAGAGCCGAGCGCTGGTAGCTCTCATCCTGAGTCACAGCCGCTTATGTAAACTGTTGCCATGGCAGCGCAGCATCCCTGCCATTATGTAAGCAGGTTCTCTGGCAAAAAAACAGTGGCAAGCTGGACTCTGTGCCGGTGACTGGCACTTCACACAGTTGCTGTCCTGGATCTGCACACGTAGTTGGTCAGTTGGCTCTAATGCTATCTAAGGTTTGGTCTTGGGTTTGCAGCTCAGTGCAGACAAATCTGTAGGCCTAAGCAGGTGAGGAAGTGATAAAGTTTTGCTCTCTTCTAGCATATTTTGCCTTTTGAGGTCTCAAGAATTTACTGTCCAGAGTGGGTGGAGAGATAATGACAGTGATAAGTTTCACAAGATGGTATTTTTTTATCCCATACGATGTTGTTTCTTGCCTATAATGAAAGCAAACTTTAGCTGACAGGCGTTGATTTTTTTTTTTGTGTCTGCAATATATTTTGAATTGGCTGTATATTTGTTGTACAGTATCAAGGAACACCCCTGAGAACTGTTCAGTTAAGCTGCATGCTGTGTGTGGGTTTGTCTGTGTTTAGATGTGCTTGTCTGGAGTGGGGTTACTAATTGATTTTTGTATCCCTCGGGACCTGAGCTTACTAGAATGATCTGCATTCATTGTCCTTAAGAATACCATGTTATATGAAACCCTCAGCTATGCTGTCATCTGTCCAAGAGGCCTGGTGTTTCAGAAGATGCTAGAGATGTGGAGTTTTGCAGGCAGCCATAGTCCTTGTGACTGGCTGGCCCTGTTACCGTAGGGGGGGTGCACACAGCTGCTGTCTGTCAGGGAATTGTGCTCCACCTCCCCAGAGCTGCACGGTGGTGGAAGCACACCACCAGTTCACCGGTCTGTAACAGTCTTAGTGGGTCAAATCTTGCTTTCCTCAAGTAGGCTTTGAGGAAGTTAGACTGGGGAGTATGGGTGGAAGAAGTGAAGAATGTGGCATCAGGGTGAGAAGCAGTGCTTGAATAGCTACAAAAGGGACAGGCAGTGGTTGTGTGGGAAAAGGTGATGTGTCTTGATGGGCCATCTAAAGGCTTGGCCTCTAGTGAGAGGAGGGTGGAAGCTTTTTGAAGCACTTTTTTGGCACTTCCACCTTTCCTGATGCAGTTTAAATATGTGCCTGTCTTGGGCAGTTACGGTAGGGCACCAGAATTTCATGTGTCAACTGACTAAGCCAGGGGGGTGGACGAGGTAGCCCGTTACAGTTTAGTAAGTCTGGCAGCTGCCAAAGCTAGAGGCTGCTGGCCAGGGCACGCTGCTTGGTCCTTCTGACCTGGGCTGCTCTCCTCGACTCCTCTCTGGGAGGAGATGTGGCTGAAGTGAGTTGGGAGTCTGATTCTGATTGGGTCAGCTCTGCAGTGGTGTTCATGTGGCAGGTCCCGGCCTCAGCATCTCTGTGTGAAACTATCCAGTGTATACATAGTTGTCCTTGCTTACTTTATCCCAGTGTCAAAGGGTCTGCAGAGCACCAGTGGCCTGTTGCTCTATGGGGGTTTGGGCAATTGTGCTTGTAGCTGATGCAACTTTGTCATAGCTGATGTGAGTGAATACCTGCTGCTCTATTAGGTCCCTGCTATTTTACACTTGCAATGGGGGGAGAAAAATCTATACCTAACATGCATTTCTTTGCCAAGTGTCTTAGGATATAGGTTTTTCTAAATTCTGCCCATATATAAGAGCTTTGCAAGTCCTTAGCAAAAGGACTGAAAAACTCTGCTTGGGCAGCTTGATTAACTGGAAATTTATTGTATATTAGTGTATCTGCTAATATATAAAGCAAGTGACTAATTCAGTATTGGACAATTTTATAAAGATGTATTTTTCTTTTGCTTAGTGGCTGGCTAATTGAAACATGCACATGTGATCAAGTAGAAGCTACTGCTCTGTGAATCTTCCATTATTCAACTGTGCTTTTTTTTCCTAGGGGAAAATTACACTGAAGTGTTGGGGGGGTAGCTGAGTGTGCTCGTGTTGATGACATCTTTTGTCTTCTGCATCTGACATCCACCCACATGCTGCAGCATTCTGGCTGTTACCTGGCTGCTGCTGCTTCCCTCTGTTCTGTGGGAAATGATTTCTGGCTGAGTGGTATTGACTGTGCTTGTGGCCAGGTATGTTTGGCCAGCACTAAATGTTGCCCAGTACAGTACCTGAGGTATAGCCAATTTGTAATGGTGTGTGTGGCAGTGGTTTCTTCTTTCCCTTGTCCAGATGAGCCTGTTTGTGAATGCTTCTGGTATGTGTAGAGAAAGCTGATGTATGCACCTTAACTTCAAGGTGTAGTGGTGTTGGTCTAAAGTAGTATCCACATGAACACCTGAGCACGTAGGACAAATGTGTTTTGTTGCTGTATCTCATGCTTAAGCTATAGCTGGGTGACACTAAGGCATGCTTGGTGACAACTTTGGGTTAATGACTTCTGGCCCTTCACTTGCAGAACCGTTTGTGAGACTGTTCTGTAGAACATGCCCAGGCACATGTGTGCTATAAGCATAATCCAACAAAATCTTGACCTAAATCAACTGGTCTAGTTGACACGTCCTCAAAGCTGTCAACAGAACTCGGTGGGCTGATCAAGTGGAACACAGGAGCTCTTGGCAGCAGCACTGCTGTCAGACCTGTTGCTCGTGAAATGACTGCTGCACATGCAGGCAAGGGGGAGGCATCTTTCAGTCCTTATTGCCCTTCTGCCTTGAGCGTTTGTGTGCAGAGGCCTTAAATGACAGCAGGGACAAACTGCTGCCAAAGCCACACAGTAGTTGGAAAGGGACTGATCTGCAACTAGGCAAAAGATCTGGTTTCAAACTTGCTTTCTGATTGTGTGCTGTGGTGTTACAGGTGTATTTGCAGGCTCAGTAGCTTGTGGAGGGGAAAGAAAGCAACAGTCAGCTTAGGGGTTTATAGGATGGTGATTCACAGTTACGTTTTTGTTGGAAACAAGCTTTGCTCTCGTGCTAATCTAGTGGTTGCTTTCTGAACTCTGCTGCAGATGAAGCTTGTGTGAATCTGTGTAGCTGATGTTCAAATGCTGCCTCACTGAAGCAATGATGTTACCATTTGTTTGGGCTGTACTAACTACTTTCTACCTATTTGTAGTCAGTTCCCACACACAGTGGAATATATTCCCTTTTCAAGAAGCCCTGGAGACCTGCCCGGTTCAGAGGTGTTTTACTAAAAGCAGGAGAAAAAAGTTCTGCCCCATGGCAGCTCAAGCACAAAGTGTTCCTCCTGAGCCCGAGCAGTGCAGTAAGCAGCAAATTACCATAGAAATAATACTGTTGGTCCCTACTGTGGCTCTAATCAGAAGGTTGTTCATATTTCTAGTAAGTCTGCAGAGCCTTTGAAATGGAATTCTAGTCTGCCTCAGAGCATGCAGTACTATGGGAGTGAGAGAAGCTCCATTTGAGCTTTTCCTGCTTGAGCACTGGAGGGGGGTTTTACACAAGCTGGGCAATGCAGCAGGTTTTAAGTGACCTCTTCTATGCAGGAGTTTTCAACAGCCATATTGGGTGGGTCTGGAAGCCTTGTTCTGTCTGCTAAGCACTTAATCCCCTCCTGTCCAATGTGCTCTGTTTAGCATCCATGATGCAGTTGTAAATATTCCTAGCTTTCCCCCTCTCCTGTTTAATCCCTGTAATGCTGCAGACAGTTCAGTTCAGTTTCCTGGCACCCTGCATGGTAAGGAGATGGGCAGGTGTTGCTGGTAGCTGGGCTCCCTGAGCAGCTGGGTCTAACTACCCTTCCCTGCTTTCAACTGCTGCTTTTTGGAAAGGAACACCTAACAAAATAGCTTGGATACAAGCTGTAGATTTAAATAAAGGCCTAAGTGCCTTGTGCCTTCACTGAGCTCTGCATTAACACACCGTAGGAGGGAAACAATAGAAATACCTGCTTTAATAGGTGCTTACAAGGTGCTTTAGCATGCTCTGGCATACAGCTTTTGCTGCAAGACTGTGCAGGACTCTGTGCCATTTATCCATATGCTTTTATTGCTATTTTGGGACAAGCTGGCTCAATCATTTCTGCACCAGCTGGAGCTAGATCATAGTGAGCAGCATCCTCAGGCATGGCTGTTGCCTTGAAGTTATCTTAAAGCTAAAGGATTCATGCAACTGCAGAGCTGCCATTTTCCTGTATTTTAAAATCTTTAAATGCTACCTCTGCTGCTCGTGAACTCTGTTGCTCCCTTCTCCTTCCTACAGAAGGAAGATGACATTTTCCCTTGAATGGGGGATGAAGAGCTTGCAGAAATAAAAGCAATCCTGTTTCAGAATTGACAGTAGTATGTCCCCATCAGTGTTTTATTTTTTAAATAGTGCTTCCTTCTCGTAATGACCTTACACAGAAGGGGACATCACCAGCCTTTTCTTAGGAGTGGGCCATGCAGAGAGGTGGATGTATAATATTTTCCAAGGGGATAGCTGTGTGCTGCCTGTTGCAAGGGTGATGAATGAGTTGCCTTGTTAGAGATGAAGCTGTGTGCCAGAGACCAGGGCACTGGGCAAAGCAGGTCTTTTGCCACATTGAAGTTGTTGCTACTTGCGAGTCCAGCCTTGGCTGTAATGGCAAACTGTGCAGCCAATATAATGGTCTTGACTTGTTTGTGAGGACACTCAACTAAAATCTTAACAAGTATCACTCCCAATACTTTACTGCAGCTGGCAGTAAACCAAAACCTCAGTTATCATGCAGTATCATCTGTAGCTGATGCGCACAGGCCAGCCTGAAAAGGACCCAGTAGCAGGGTTCTCTGTGCTCATTGGCAGCAAACAGAAGTGCAAGAGCGTGAGGTGAGCCTTATGGGAATGCTGGGGCGTTTGCAAAGTCTTTGTGTCCTTATCCTACGAGTGTGAAGTGAGTGCAAGAGTAAGTGGATGCTTGATCGCTGGTGATAGGCAGGTAACTTCCATTTATCACAGCTGGATGGATGCAGAAATGAAACGAAAGCTGTCAGATTGGGCATGTAATTGCTTGACAATCAAAGCAATTAGATTTATTTTAGATTTTTTTTTTTTAAAGAGCCCCAGCTCCCTCAGCCTCTCCTCATAGGAGAAATTAATCACAGGCAGCAGTTCTTGACCTTCCTATATACTATTAATGTACAAAAGTTTGAGTCTTAGACTCCAGATGCAGTAGAGAAGCGCCAACTGTTTCCACTTGTGAACCAGCCCCGCTTCAATGCTGTGTTAAGGGGCTGTGCACACTCAACGTTAGCATGTCGCCACTGTGGGCTTAAAGCACAACTTTGTTTTTCTGCAGAGAAAGAAAGAGAAGATCAAGAAAAGCAGGAGAGAGAGGAGCAAGAGAAGATCGTGGAGCGTGCCCCTGCCAAGGAAGCAGCCGCAGGCAGCCGCACGGGCCGCCGGCCGAGCACAAGTGCCTTGTCTGCTCGCAGCCATCGGAGAGCAGCCAGAAGCCCTCAGAAGACAGATGCACCAAAGGAGAATAAACACCCCTTTGCTCTCTATGGGTGGGGGGAAAGAAAGACAGATACTGGAAGCCAGAAAACTCACAATGTCTGCGCTTCTGCTTCAGCGAATGAAGTAAGGAAAAGCTTTTGTTTCATTAAAGGGCAGTGGCTTTTTCATGCCTGGGTAAGACATATGTCTGATATCAAGGGATATTTTTCAGGGATGCTCTTACTTGAGTGTGTGGAGATTCTAGCAATACTACAAAATAAGAATTCTAACAATAAACCTGAAGAGGCTTGACGTGTCCAAATCAAACAGCTCTTAACTGTTAGTTGGTTTTGAAACTTCACATATTTGATTAATAATTGCAAGTTCTGATTAAAACTTGGCTATCTTGTTTCTGGCTGTTCCAGTGCTACCAGCAAAACTGGCTGTTGTAACTGTATTTCTGCATTCTGAACTTCGTGAAAACAAGAAAAGCAGCAGGCAGTTAGCACCAGGCATCCTACAGCAGGCAGGTATATAAACACTGGGGTAGTGCTTATGCTGTGAAAGTGTGACTTGCTGGGGTACTTTCCCGAATCCCAGGAGCCCCAGTGAGAAGGTATGAATGCTGCTAAAGTGTCTGTTTAGCAGCCCATTTCAGCAAGTTGCCAGAGGGAACTTTTTTGCTGACAGAATGATTTATTGGATGGCTGATGGATTGCAGGGTTGACATAAATATTGGCAAAATAGCACAAATTCATATGGTCACAGATAGCACCAGGATTCTGCTGTAGTGGGGTCTGTTTCCTGGGGTTAGAAAGAAACAGTAAAGTTGGGAATATTATAACCATTTGTTTTTGGTTTTTTTTTTCCCCTCACAACTCTCCTAGGCTGGTAAAACATAAATCATTAGTGTATCCCTGCCAGGGTCTTTATCTTACAAGTCTGAATCTATGAGCTATTTGAGGACTAAGGTGGATGGTGTTCTTGAGGTGTAAGAGAGCTGACCCTGGGTGGTTTTGAAGGGTTTTGAAAGCACAGTCTTGTCCTTTCTGGACAGCTCAGTCCTTTGAGGGAAATGAGGAAATTGGGCCTTGCAGCTCCTGAAATAAGTTGCCCCTACTGAATGTCAATAGACTTTGTTATTGAATTGGTAAGCTTTGGTCACTGGTGGAAATGGTGAAAATAGTTGACTGCTGCTTTATATTGAAGCTTAACAGAGGCTGATGACTGACTTGAGCTGAGATTTATACTTTCTAAGGCTTCTAACAGTTCTTGGGCTGTAATCTGTTATAGAAACCCTAAGATCGGGTTCTGACTTTGGAGTGAATGAGCAGGACACTTCTGAAACAGTTACGTAGTGCTCTCCCACTAAGGATGTTTCTTTGTGGGAACTGACTGCTTACTGCCTCACTAGGTCACTTCTAGTCAATATTGTCAAAGTATTGCTGTCCCATAATTGAGGTGGGAGACAGTTTTAAATCTGGAGATAAAGGCAAGCAAACAGAAGCTGGCTCTTCAGAATAAATCTGGGCAAAATATGTTCATTTATAAATATAAAAATGTATGTAGGTGTCCCTGCAGCATGTTGTCAAAATTAAGTTTTTCAGTCTCTGGCAAGAGTCTAGAGATTGGTCATAATCCTATGGGTTAGATTTTGGGGGATGCTTGGGCATATTGAGGGAACTTTAAGAATTTTAAATGGTAGAAGCAAAAATTGATATCTTTAGAATGTCTGAGTAAGATTGAGAAATGTTCAAGTTTTTTGGGATCGTTTAACAGTGAAGTGGAAAAGATAATGCAAAGTATAATTTGAGGCTTTTTTTTTAAAAAAAAATTAGTGCTTCTGTTACTAGTACAAAAGAAAATATAAACTTGTTAGCAAGTGCTGTTTCCTCAGGATGGGCACTGGGAGAAATCCAAAGTGATCCGCAGGCTGCTTTCCTGCTGTAATTCCAGCTCTGGTGTTTCAGATCCACGAGTCGGCGCTGCGGGCGAAGAGCCGGAGGCAGGGGGAGAGGAGGAAGCTGTCTCAGCGCAGGGTGCGCTCGGCAGAGACTGAGGCTGCGTGGAGAGCAAAGCCCTCCCCTCCAGATAACCCCTGGATGACCGAGTACATGAGGTGCTACTCGGCCAGGGCACGGTGAATTTGGATTCCCTTGGGCGTCTTCAGGAGAAGTTCTGCATATCAGGACACTGGTGCACGGAACCAAACTACTTATGCAAGGTTTTTATAGGGAGTTTCCATCTGTTAAAATATTTGTTACAATATTTTTATCTTGGCTACCTACCTCACAGGAGGGTGTACAGTTGGAGCCATAATATTTGAAGAGGCTTTTAGATATAGCTGCCCAAACTTTTAAACCATTCCCCTTTTGGGAACTTTTCTAATACTTCAGTTGGTTTGCTTTGGGGGTGAGAGGGGGGGAAACCTTAACATACAGGGAATCAAAGCAAACACTTTTTTTGATCCTCAGTTACAAATAATCTGTCCCTTCTTTTAAAAGTCCCAGTTCTGGGGAGGTAGTGTTAGGGAAAGACTTTAAAGGTGTGATGGCCGTGCCTTTGTATTTCTAGTACTATGTGGTTTAGTAATTCTACTCAAGTATATTAAGAGAGGCAACAGGAAAGCCAGGGGGTTCTGGTAAACAGCACTAATAATACACAAATACCAAGTGTTGTCTATAGGTAGAAACTTTCAGAAAACCTTGTCTGATTAGTTAATCTGCTGAAAATTTATACTGCTGTTTCTAAGGTTATTAGAACAATACCAATTTTCAGGGTGAGAAACAGCTACAGGATTGTTTTGCTGTTGCTGTACCTATTGTACCAAATGACTGATGTAGACAATCATTATCTGATAGCTGCTGCTCAATGAGTAGTTTTGTTCTACCAGTATCAAGTTGCACCATTGAATTAAGCTTGTGGTCATGCTCACTCTATGCTTAATCATGTAAATGTGTTTATTGAAGGAGAGGGCTGGCTCCTGTCTAGTAAAGTCTATTTTTAACACTTAAGAATATCTATGATGCTCAGTGGAGCTAAGAGTGCAATATGCATTCCATTTGGTGGTATTGTACAAGTATTCTGCTAAAGGTTTTAAACTTGAAAATTATATTAATAAAACTTGTACATGAATCCTGAGGAGCTTTCTGCCTCTCAGAATTGGTGCAGAGCCCCTCACTGTAAGGGAGTGAGAGCTACGGGAAGAGGAGGTGTAACCTTTAGTAAACAAGAATATATAACGAACTGTGAACACTCACTTTGTAGGTCCTAGTTCTACATAGTAAGACAGTAATTGTTGGATCAGCTGTGTTTTTAAATTTTTTTTTCCCTTGAGCCACAGTGGATTTGTTTGGTTTAAGATTTAGGCAGATTATTGCTGTAGTTGTGAGCTTCAAAGTTTATTGTTCAGATGTGTTGTACGTTAAGTTACATATGTTGGTTATCTTCCTTTAATTGTTTTGAAGCTTGTGTTTTACAGACAGCACCTTCACCCGGGAAGCACACTTGCACTTCTGCAGCAGTAACCTGCACTACTCTTGCCTTCATGCCATAATCTGGGCAAGTAAGCAGGGCTCGAGTATTAGTACTGCAACACTTCCATGCTTAGTGGAAAGCTTGTGGTCATGCAGAGATCCTCCAGCACTGCTGCCTCCTAGCGTTAGTACATCAGAAATCAGTTCAGTAGTCTCAATTTTAATCTTACTATGGTTTTTTAAATACCATGAAAAGATAATCTGACTTTTTCCTGCCTTTTAAGAATAAAGATATAAAAATAGAGAACTCCTGTCCAAGCTACCTACTAGAGATTTTACACCACCTAAGTCTAGGAATGCAAAGTATGATCAAGTATGTCTTATACATAGCAAAATTACTGCATTTGAAGTAAAACACAGGGTAGAAACTTCCTAAAGCTTTAGAACAGTGCCCAAAACTGAGGCAAACTATTATTTTAATTTCCTTCTATGTTGTGTTCCTCTTTACATAGCTGCTATAAATATGTAATGCTATAAATATTAAGTAGCTTCTCATGCTGTTTCAATTCAGAAATCCACCCTGTCTTTGAGCAAGAGTATCAAAGTATTAAAGCACTAACTCAGTAGTGTTTAACAGCCTTATTCCATAAAAACTCTGCCTGTCTCTGTTGCCCACAGGCTGTGTAGACTATAGAACACTGCAGATGGACTGTATTCTCAGTACATTTTGTCACAGTAAAGCTCCCTTGGCTGTGTAGGACAAGACTCCTTTTGCCACTGAGAATGGTGGAGCTGAGATGACTGTGCCTGCCTTAAGTACCTGTTTTTGGATAAGATAGATCTTCCATTAAATGTTGGTCTTTCCAATAATTACAGAAGGTTTAAATGTCTTCTGCCTTGGATAGTGGGTACCACTTAAAATCGGGTCAGGCTTGTTCAGGTGTTCTATAGAGCATGAGAATCTTCAATGGCATCAAAGCTGCTGTGTAATGAGGAAACTATCTACTACTTATTCTCTAGTGGAGCAGCTGTTCCCCACCAAAACAATTTGCTAGAAGACTCTAGTGACACTAGTCAGATCATGTGAGTCACTGCCATGCTTTTTCAAATCATCTGTAGCTAAAAATAATCATGGGTGCTATGTTAGTACTATATTGGTTTAAGTAAAATAATGCCTGAAAGTGAGTGGTAAATTATTCTGTAAATCAGAATCTGCCTGACTGTAGTTGGGCATAATTTGACTAAAAAATGGCTAGTAGGTTGGCTTAGACTCTGTGAAATAGTGTAATTCTGGTCACTGCAAGTTGTATATGCAAAATTTTTGGCATGTGCCAGGCTGAGTTCTGTAAAAGTGTTAATTTAGTGTTTTGGTGTTAACAAATGAAATGCCAATTGACTTGGAAAGCAGGACTTTTCCAGTGTCAGAAGCTTTACTATATTCCATTGATTTGTGTAGGAGGTGGCTGTTTCACATCAAATGGGACTCAGTGGAAAAAAAAAAAAGGAAAACCTAGTGAATGTCACCCTAACAATTAAGGAAGTTCTGAACTTAAGTCTTGCATGGACTCTGTAATTCATCCAAGTCATGAACACTTCTCCTGTTTTAGAAGTAAAACTTCTTAAGAACACAAATACTCAGTTGTCCAAAGTCTTGATTAAAATATTCCTTTGTTTCTGAAAGTACTTAGTTAAGTGAAACAAGACTCTTACAATGTGTAATGCTGCAATTGATAGTGTTGTGAAGACTAGTGTTTACAATGTGAAATGTTACAATGAAAACTGCAGAAGAATGTCCCTGTAAAATACAGTAGCATGTGTGTTCAGTCACTGTCACATCATTGCAACTATCAATTACAGACTTTTTCACTGGAAGCGGAGATAGTCAAGGTAAACTTCAGAGTCCAACTTAATAAAACTGAGGAACAGACCTGAAGTTTTGGTAATAATTTTATCCAGGAAACAGATGTTCATGTAGATGAAATTCTAACATGTAGGGAAGTGTATCTATTTTTTTATGGTATGATGCAGTGCCACTGAATTATAAAGGCCTCTGACTTTTTTTTACTGTGATAGGGACCAAAAGCTAGCAATCTGAGGGCCTTGAGTGGTAACCTGGCTGTTCCAGTTTATTTTCCAGGTCAGCAGCAAAGCCATATCTGGAGGATGACTCAACACCTTGACAGTAGCCCCTAAAAAAATTAGGGTTGAAGTGAATGGGAAGCTGCCTCAGCTATTGTTAGCACTGAATTCACTTTAAATACAATAGGGAAATACCATCTAAGCTTGAAGCAATATGTGTTTTTTAAAGTTTTTAAACAGTATTTGTTTTTAATGCTTCTGTATGGTCTATAATAGTGTAGTGTCAACTTACATGTGAATAAAATGAGTGACACAAATTGCTTTGACTACTTCTATTGTGTGTTTTGGGTTCTCAACTACCCTGTAATGTACCTTAATCTCTGCGAAGTGGGGGTTCTGCCTGTCTCATATATTTTTCTTATGCAAAGGGACAGGCTTGTGATGCCTGGTGGTGTGTGAAGGGGTTAGATTACAGTTAAAAGTCCAGCTGAGCTTATCTCCTATGGTATTCCTTTAACTCTCCCACAGATTCTTAATACCTTTTCCTGAGCTGACTAAATTTTTCAGCTGCTAATGAGAGTGAGGGGGGAGAATAGATCCCAAAATACAATAGCTGTCTGAAGTGCTATGCATTTTGCAGCCAGTGGGAATCTTAATTGTTAATTCCTATTTGCAAGGTGATAGTCAAAGTCAATGGCTACACTGAAGTTCTACAGTAAATGAAAGAGACCTGGTGTTTTTACTATCTGGAATTACAATGTAATTATTTATTTAGTATGAACTCCCTCAGCATATAGATTATAATGCAAAGCAGTGAGTTGCACAGACTAATCAGGTAAGTTTTTAAAATATCAATTAAGGACTAAGAGGAGCTGTGTGCTGTGAGACATAAGCTACCTAGTTAAATACAGAGTGGAGGAGATGGATCAGCTGCGTGTGTTCAATCTGAGTTGCCTAATTGAACAGAGAAACATTTTTCCCCTTTGCTTTAGATTTTTTTTCCCCCTAAAGCATTAACTCCTGAAGCCCCAGTCCCCCCCCTCTAAGAGACCTAGACACATCCATCTCCTCCCTAGTCATCAGTGTAGGAAGACCCAGGGAAGCTAAGTGTACCTTTGTAGCTGCAGAAGAAGCAGAAGACAATGATGTTTTGTTCCTCTCAAGGGAGTAGCAGCAGCAGTGCTGCAGCCCTCCCTCCCCTGCCAGGCAAGCTGCTACCAGCATGTGCAGTAAGGGCCCTGCATCTCCACTGAAGCACTCCAGCTCCAGCTTTTGATGGAGCTACAACTTTTACTACAACTTTACCATCTGCTGCTGCTTTTCCCAGAGAAATGCTGCCTATACAATGAATTTAGCAGAAGTGTTTTTCAAGGACATCTATCTAAGGGTTGTCACATTATGGAGTTCACTTAGCAGGTAAAACTTGTACAAGTAAAAATAATATGCTGTAAGACACCTAGAAAATCAAGATTATTTATTTGGTGCTAGATACAAGCATTAAATGAAGGAGTATAGACTCATTAAAAGGCAAGACAAAACTATAAGACATTTAAGTCTTTTAAAGGTCTGAACAGCTAAAGCTCCACATCCAATAAATCCTAGGATACAGGTACCCAGTATTTAATGTAAAACTCCAAGCCATCTTGCTTTGGTAAAGGAAGAATCTTACACTAAAAAAACATACCTAATTTAACATATTTATCACTTACTGAGCTAAATTTGTTTTGTGCTGTGAATTATAATGCAGAAGCTTAAACTCCAAGGCTGTTATTGGCATGATGTTTATTTTTTAGAAATAAAAAACCCTCTGGGAGAAAGGATAATATAGTTTGTACTGGTGAGAGCTATTGCTTCCAACAGTATTTCCCTCAGGATTTGCCATTTTTGAAAGTTTCTTCTTAAAATGTCAGGGAGATATGCAGCATAAAAGGTTGTGATACTAGAAAACAGGCACATTAACCTGGTTAATGTGTGTACAGTAAGAGTATACATTAAAAAATGGTAAAAACATGTCAAAACTTACGATAATGACACTATGCTTTCCTTCCAGTTAGGAAGGGGACAGCTTAAGACAGTTGGTTACAGACAGAACTGTGCTTACTGCTTCTTGACTACAAACATGACCAAATGATCATTAAAAACAAGTATAAAGAGAGGCCAGTCTTGGATGGAAAGGGAGAAAGAAAGATAGGAAGTAGTACCAAAAAAAATCCCTGCCAAACCCCTAAAGTTTCTATTTAAAAGCAAGAGAATTAAGTAACAGTCCCCTGCTCCTTTCAGCTGCTCCTGCAATAATGGAAAACACAGTACCAGCCTCCACCCTCCAGCCACTGCAGCAGTGCCCAGCAAAGCCTCCAGCAGTCCTTGGGCTCTGCTCCCTGAGGAGGAAGGGCTCAGCTTTCACTTTTGTCAGTGTACTGAGGAACCTGATCAGCCTGTGGTAAAGGGGGGTACAGACTCCTCAGTTATGTCCTTCATTTCCTAGCATTCCAAAATCAAGTTTGGGGCTTTGGAACATCCTCCCCACATATCCAGCACACCCCAGTTACGAATCTGCCATTTGGACTGATGGATGTAACAATTATTTCAGAGGACTTGCTTTTGGTAATTGCTTCCAGTTCTGAGCAGTGGAAGCCAAAACAGTGAGGATTAAGACAGGTGAGTTTCTTTGGAGTTCTTTGTTCTTATAAATGCACAGTTAAGCTGCTCCAAAAATGCATTACACCCTTCTCAGGAAGGGAATACTCCTTGGGAATAGTTGTTATCATTTATGCAACAAATCCCATCCTAACTAGATGTTATATCTCTCTCCTATGTACCTTACGTCTTTGGATCCATCTGCCTTTTTAAGCCTAAATCTAGGCTTTTCAGGTACAAAGCAAACAATTCCTTTTAATTCAGAGATAACCTAAGGTGTGTATTTTTTAAGTAAGCATCCATTTCAACCATCCATTTGAACAAAAAATGTCAGGACAAAGGGAGTAGTTTCAAACACAACTCTTAATTCCATGAAAGATGGTAAAACTGAATAGTGTTCTTGCTTTGTTCTTGTGCTTTAACTGCCCTCTAAATTACATCATCAATTTTCTGATTTAAACATGCATTTGACAAGCAATCCTTAAATAGTAAATAATAATGCATGTTTGACCTTGTAATTTCAATACTGGGTTCTGAGCAAGTTAACACAAAATAATTAATTTGCACTTCCAGACATTTCAGGTTCAGAACTTTCAGGTTCTACAAGTGACTAAGTAAAAATGTCACCAGTGATTTCCATCAGTGCAAGTGAGATTGCCCTGCTGAACTGGTTGAATTCAGCTACCTCCAGAAACACTAGCTTAGTTCTGCAGCTCCTTACCTGGCAAAACAAAAGCCACAGATCTCTTTCCTGATCAGTTGTCATGGCACTGTGAAAAAGATAAGCAATACTTGTGGTTCAGTCCTCTGTCTTGGACCCTCTGCCAGTCTCTTCTGTCTCCATATGAGGAATGAGGACAGGATTCCTAATTTCTTGCCCTATGCCTCTTTCTCACAATAAAGAGGGCAGGAAAGTCTGAATTGCATGTTTTAACACAGAAAAAAATCAGTACCAAGGTTGAAATTCCCCTTGATGAGTTTCACAGGAAGAAAGAACTACATAATTAATTAGTACACTTGTTTTTTTTCTTTCCATCACACGAGTCTCCTGGGGGCAATGTGGACAGCACTGCATACAGTGCACTTACATGGTTAAAAGGTACAACTCCAGCAAGACATACTAAGTTCCTAAAGTCTAATTCTATAATTCAAGTTCTTAACTGTACTTCACAAATCTTTAATAAAAAAAAATAATTGTATTTTCGATTTTATACATTCAGGATACTTGACAAGCACCCATTTGGTTTGAGTTTGTACCTGACCAGGTAATGCTTCAACAGACTTTGTATTTCCACAGCTGACTGCTCTGTGCTAAGTTAGGAGAACTCCTCCTCTGGTAATTCTCCATAAGCCCATGTCCCTGCCCTAGAACTGCAACAACACAGAGAAGATGCACAGTTCTGTTCACATATACATTCCACCTTCATGATGCCAGTGCTATACAATACATCAGGACCAAGAAAAAAAAAATCCAAGTAAGTCAACAGCCATTTGTGACACTTGAAAATATTTTTTTTTCCAAACTTTTGAAGTTATTTAAGAATTGTGATAAAATACAATATGTGAATGTCAACAAAAATTACTTTTCCAACTTGACATATTAGTAAATGCAAGGATGGCTTCTAACCATATGTTGAGAATCAGTTAAGTCAACAGCTTGTTAGAACGTGGCAAACTGAGTAGCAAAAATAAAACCACCACTCCTGACAATACCAGTGGTTTTATAATTCAGGTCATAAATATAAACTATTGTGCAGCAAACAAAAATGAAAAGCCTACTTCAGTTAAATTTGTTTATATGATAAAAAAATAAAATATTAAACTGCTCATAGTGCAACATTCTATCAGCATACATAAGTACACCATGCTTTGTAATTTGCTGTTACATTATTTACAGTATATAGCAATGCTTTAAACTAGAGGTGAAAGGACAAAAATAGGTAATGGAAAATGTTTACATACATATCAGTCTTTATATTGTCCACCACATTACCAAGTTCACTTTGCAGACTCATGTCATGTGAACATTCCTGCCCCACACCACACCTTTCTGCCAGCAGTGGTCTCTGTTCATAGATAATGAAAAGATGCTTCTAAAAACTGCATAGCCTTCAAGATTTACTGTTTCTTCAAACATCATTGGCAAGGGCAGCTGTAAAATACAAGATATTCCATCAATTATCTGTACCTGATCAATCTGAAAACTCAGTTCTTGAAATAAGATCAATAGTCACTCCTGTAGAGGCCTATCAAAACTGAACTAAATTAATGCCCTTTTCCTGCAGTCTTTTAAATAAGGATGATATTTTGTAGGGGGAAAATAAGGGAGGAAAGCAGTTCAAAGACTCCTAGCCATTATTTAAAATTCTGAGCTTTCATTGGGAGCTAAGCTCCCAAACTACAGAACAAAATGAGAATGTAGAATTTATGCTGCCTTATTTAACATTCTGTAAAGCTGCTGCTGGTCTGCACTGCTCACACTGATTTTAAAAAAAAGTGAATACAGTACAAATAATGCAATAGCTATGCCTGTAGTACCTGTTAGATATTCCTGTCTTCATATCACAGAAATAAGAATTGAGCCTGAATAATTAACTACACAGAGAAAAAGGACTATCCTAAGAGCCACTTACATACTGCAAAGAGTTAAGTAAAAATTGATTACTATTGAGAGGTGTCTGAAGGACAACTGTTAGCCTTATGACTAACTACCAAGCTGTTCTTGTTATGTTACTTTCATGTCTCTGACCCTACCACTGGTAAAGGGAAAAATCTTCCTTTCTCTGAAGAATGCTTTTGCAAGACCTTTAGAAGACTATACACCTATTCCATAGGCTGCAACAGCCCTAGAGCTACTTCAGATGACAACACTGCTTCAGCAACAAATACTATTCTCTTGTTTACATGTCTGCTCAGAGCAGACAGGAATTAGAACAACTTCAGGCTGCTTCTAGGCAGCAAAAAAAACAACAACAAAAAACCAACCCCAAAAAACAGTCAGTGAAAGTTTGAGATACAGTATTACCTTTAATTTTCAAGTCATATTTCCAGAAAATACTATGTAATAGCTTTGGACAAGATGATGAAGGGACTGGAGCATCTCTCTTGTGAGGAAAGGCTGAGAGTCCTGGGGATGCTTAGCCTGGAGGGATCTTTTTAATGTTTACAAATATCTGAAGGGCAGGTGTCAAGTAGAAGGAGCCAGTCTGTTTGCAGTGGTGCCCAGTGATAGGATAGGAGGTAATAGCAGCAGGGTGAAACAGCAAGTTCCACCTCAACATAGAATGAATCATAGAATGATTTGGCTGGAAGAGACCTTCAAGATCATCAAGTCCAGCCATTAACCCTACACTGCCAGTGTCCCTAAACCATGTTCCCCAGCACCACATCTACGTGACTCTTAAACACCTCCAGGGATGGGGACTCCACCACCTCCCTGGGCAGCCCATTCCAATGCCTAACCACCCTCTCTGGAAAGAAACATGAGGGAAAACTTCACAGTGTGAGTGCCAGAGCCTGGTCCAGGCTGCTCAGAGAGGTTGTGGAGTCTCCTACTCTGGAGACTTCCAATTCCCACCTGTGTCTGTTCCTGTGTGGGCTGCTGTGGGTGATCCTGGGATGGCAGGGGGTTGGACTCAATGATCTCCAGAAGTCCCTTCCAAACCCTACCAATCTATGAAGATACAGCACCTACACTTCATTAATTCTCATTTCTAGTAATATTGGTCCATGAAATGACAGAAATAATTACTTTCTCTACAGTGCATTAGGTAACTAGTAGGGCTATAATGCACTTCAGGAATATGGAATTTTAATATGTTTTCTACAGCATTACTCTGAGTAAGAAAACATCTAGAAATACTTCAGAGACCACTAGTCTTGCTCTAGTGGGAGGATGGTAGAAGTAAAATAAAAGTATTAAAAAAACCCATTAAATGAATCCATTCTACAGTGTGTTATTTCAGTAGATTCTACATTAGTTTGCAGGCTAATGGTGAAAAAGCCAAGCACTCAATACAGGACGTCTCGATACAGAAATTCACCCAACACTAAGATTTTTGTAACCTTACCTTCTGTACCTAAAGTAAGTACTTGGGGTTTTCTGTTTTGTTTCTTTAACACCCACATTCTTGAGCACTTTGTGCTTGTGCTCTACGAGGTGATCTTAGCTGTCTCAAGGCAGCATCTCCATACTGAATACCTGAGCCCATTCTTTCTGGATCCAGTTCTCCTGATGAGAAACAAAATGGCCACAAGAAAATGGATCACATGCAAATATTACATTTCAATTTAACCGACATCATGAGATAAAAAATGCGTAATCTCTAGCTACGGAGAGACCTAAGCTACTCTGGTTACATTTAGGCAATTCTAAATCTCCACCATTTTCTTCTGTAATTTCAACACTGAGTGCCCGTGATCATGATGACAAAGCAGTCTGTCTCCAAGTCAGGCTGCAATGAGGAACCTATTTCCACTAACTGCTTCTAACAAAGGAAATGACCAAAATGTTTTATGCTAAAAACCACCTGCTTCCAGAGGCTAATAGGCAAAGAAAGTAGTACTGGAGATACCAAGCCAACCAAAAATAGATTGATCTGACAGTAGAACTCCATCACGCACTGCCCCTAGAGGAAATTATCTCAACCTTTCCTACTTCTGGCATCCATTTCTGCCTAATCTATTATCCTGTGCCTTAAGGAACATTCTTATGGGTATATGGTGTACTGGCCAAGATTAGAAACATTTAGTCTACAGCCCAGGGCACAGAATCCCTTGTCGGGGACTGTCACACCGCCGGAGTGAGGTCTCGGTGCAAGCATCGCCCTCCTGAGCGGAGCTGCGCAGGGAGCCAATGTGGCCGAGTCACCCCCTCCAGCCCAAGTACCAGCTGGACACCAGCACCGGGCAGAATCAGGGTGATCACATCGTCCCCCCTGTATGCACCGTGCCATATTTATAGTGATTCTAACAGCAAAGCATGTTTACATTACATCTTTTACTATTGGTCAAACAGCAGACGCAGCAGAAGTAGCAGTTACCATCCCCCCCGTGTGAAGCTAGCAGTTTCTCAGGCAAAGTTTTGCAGGTGGACAGAGTTCTATTTTCTACATTCTGAGGGAGGAAGGCAGGAATCTTGTATCAGTGCTTCACGGCCGCTTCAGGATTAGCTACAAGGACAGTTTCTCACAGCACCTTCACAGATGCTCATAGTTTTGTCAATATGGGTTGTTCACTGACAGTAAATCATGACCTTTTTCTGTGAGAAAACTCTCCACAATCCCTCTGAATAATTCATATCCCTTATTCAGGTTCACTGTGCACAGGTGAGCTGTAAGTCGTAAGATGACACCACAGTCAGGGGGCCAGTTGATAGCTCAAGGGTAGGGCTGCCTATCATAAAAGACCTTGGCCAGCCTAAAGGAACAAGCCAGTAGTAACCCCGGGAAATTTAGCAACTACACATGCAGAGCTCTGCATCTGTGATGGAACAAGCCCAAGGCTAAGGACCGACTAGGTAAAGAACATCACTTGTTGCACTGGGACACACTGCCCAGAGGAGCTGGGGAATCTCCATTCCTGGAGCATCTCAATATGTGCCTTGACAAACCCTGGGTAACTCCCTCTTACTTTGAACCTGAACAAACAGAAGGCTGGGGTACAGATCTTCAGAGGTTCTCAGCTTTTCCATGACTCAATGCATGTGTGCCAGCACAAACAGGTGCAGCTCACAGAAAACAGGACTTCTGTTGTGATAATGCCCCTTTAAATCACTCAGGGAACTGGTATCATGAGAAACTACTAATACTTAAGATTTTGTTTTGGTGTTTTTTGTTTGTTTATTTAAAATTAAACCCACTCTTTGGCATTGATTTGATGCAGTAAACAGGAAATTCCTACAAAAATACCATATTCTTTTAATCTAAAAGTATGTGTTTGGCATTCAAAATATGTAATTAGAATCTGAGACTGACTTTCCAATATGGCCAATACTTAAAACTTTGAAAGCAGCAAACAGCTGGAAGACTTTATTTCAGCTTTTCAGGACTTAAAGGGGGCCTATAAGAAAGATGAGGACAGACGCTTTAGCAGGGCCTGTTGTGATAGGACAAGGTGTAAGGGTTTTAAACTACAGGAGGATAGACTTGGACTAGATATAAGGATTGATTTTTTACAGTGAGGGTGATGAAGCACTGGAACAGGTTGCCCATAGAGGTGCCAGATGCCCTGTCCCTGAAAACATTCCAGGTCAGATTGGATGGGGCAGCCTGAACAACCTGCTCTAGTTGTCAACAAGCTGTCCCTGCTCACTGCACGGGGTTTGGACTAAATGACCTTTAAAGGTCCCTTCCGACCCAAGCTTATAATATAAGCTAGGAAAACTGGAATGCAAATTAGCTGTAATGACACTTAAAGCTTGCAAGCCTGTCTCCAATAGAAACCTGCCCACTCGCACTGAGAATTTTCTGGTATATTTGTAGATATACAAAAGTAAAAATGGTTTCAACTGAGAGGCAAGAAGGTCACTTCAGAGAAACACAGTTGCTAGAAAACATCCATGAAATTTTCAGAATTACTGTTCCAATTCTCTTGGCTGTATCCTGCTACATATAAAAAGCAAAATTAAGAATTATATCTTCTCTGTTACTAATCTTTTATTCTGCGTTGTTAGAACTGTCTAACATCAGGCTTGATGTTTGTAGGTATGTAGCAACACACAGAACACACAGCCTACGCTCAGACCTGATTGTTAAAGTAAATACTATGCAAAAACATCTATAATTCACACCACCAACCCTTTTAGATGTACAGATCTGATTTCAACATCAAAACATATGGGAAACAGCTGTAAACCAATTGGGTTATTTTACCACAATGAAATTTTGATTCTTTGGGTTAATTCTGTAAGATAACTTTGAATCATGATATTTCCATATGTACTTTTAGTTTTCAGTAAACAAATAGATAAACAAACATAAGAGGAACATAAATCTCAATTTACCTGATTCAATTTTATTGAGTATTTTTCTTGCACATTGTACAAAGGCCTCTTCAACATTTTCCCCTGTTAGTGCACTTGTTTCCAGGAACATCAGCTCTGCATTTGACGCCAGAAAAACAATCTCAAAACAAATCTAGAATATCTGATATAGTAATTCAAAGCACAAAAGCTAGGAGCAATCACATTTTTCTTAATGAGAGCTACTGTGAAATGGTCTGGGAAAAAAAATTATTTTGATGGCAAAAAATAGAAAAAACTTCATCTGAAATTCATACATTAACCCAAGACAGTCAAAATCCAAAGATAATAATCCGGGCTGTGCAGGCAAAATAGTGCATGAAACTGAAGAATTTCATAGAGGTTCCCATTAACAGAAAGTTACATGAAAAAGGACAGACATTTATAAATACTATTTATAAAAGATTTATAAAAGCAAACTCATTTTACTGATGGCAGAACTGCAACAGAACTGGCTAGATTGAGACTGGCTTTGGCTGCCACGGAAATGTGTCCTCAAATTGGAAATTCTAAATACTACAGAGGTAGTAGTCCTCTAGATCCATGCCAAGCAATGAACTCAGTTATCAGTAAAACACATTCCTTCCAACTGCAGCATGCTCCATCTGACCTCATCTATAATCTCTAGACTCTAAGAACAGATTTCTTATAGAATCTGTAAGAAAACCAGGAAACAGTGCTCTTCATTTTCTCATCAGCCCTTTGGAGGCAAGGGAGCACCTCACATTGCATTCCATTCCCTTGGGAATATATCCCCACATAGGTGTGCCGTAAGAAGCACCTACAACTGGAAGAATGACTGGCAAGTACAAGTAGTCTTCACTGCAGGCATTACTCCCTCTCTGTGCCTCATGTGCTGATAGAGCTCTCTGCTCTGTAGATATCTGAACAAGGTACAGTGGGTAAAATCCTCCTTAACTGCACCAAAAAAATTTAATAATTATTTTAAGTATTAAGCATCTTTCAATTCTACATGAAGTTTTTGTTTTACTTACCATTTTCTTGCGCAAACCGGGATGCTTCTAAAAAAGTAACTTCACGATCTGCATCAAGATCCTTTTTGTTTCCACAAAGGATTATCACAATATTTTGACTTGCTAACATTCTTGCATCTGTCAACCAATTGGTAAGTGCATTGTAGGTTTCCCGGCTACATGGGGAGAGACATCCTTTATCAGAACACACTCCTTTCCCATGAACAGATCACTGAACTAAACTCAGAAGGCAAATCTGTATTTGTGACAAACAAATTGCTGTTAGTCGGGCAAGTCACCTACATATCTCAACATGCCAGCTAAGAACTGGGAAAAGTATCAAGTTCTTTCATAAAACTATTTCAAAACTTCCAAGTTTTTAAAAAGCAAAAGTAAATCAATCACAATATATAAATACACGTATTTTTAAAACAACCTATTAACGTGAAAAGCTCAAATTAAAAGTATTTATCTAGTTTCAGCCTTTTGTACATGAAATTTTGGGGAAAGAGACTTTTTTTTTTTTTTTACATGGAATTCAACTGATACTTAAGTTTCAGGTGGAATTGTAAGGCACTTGCATAGAACTGCACACCTCAACCTTCATGCTTGTGCCCAGAGCAGTATCATAGGCAGGTCCCCTGCACACACTTTTAGTCACTGTAGTGCTGGTCAGAGATAAAGCCTTCAAGCAGTAAGATGGACAGATAAGTCCAACAGACCTGAAGCACAAAACAGATTTCAAAGACTGCCCACAGGAGAACAGTCCACTCCCAGGAAAAAAGCAACAGTTCTAGTGAGATATCATTAATGAACACAAAACTTGTCAATGTGGAAATGTGTATGGTAAGGTATTCTATTGGCTGCCTGTAATACTGAAACCATAAAAAATGCAAGATGAACAGAATTTTGGGCTATAGGTAAGAAATGGGTAGGTAGAGCTAGCTTCTCCAGGGGATGACCTGTTACACCAACATGGTAATAAGCAGTCTCCACAAACAGGGCTATAGCACCTTAGTGAACCATGGCTTCGTTTCTGTGGCAAGGCTTCCTGAGACAGTGGGACTAGAAGAGCTGCTGCTGGGCCAATTACCATGTGTCTGTCTAACCCTTCCAGGATGTTGGACATTCACAATATCTCACATATACAAGCTCCAAAACATATAAGTGCACTAAAACAGAAGTACTTTTTACACTTGCTTTTTTCTCTTCTTGCCCATGCTCCACTATGGGATTAGGTACTCATGGAGGTATCATTATGTATTAATTGTATCTATAGTCTATAAGCACAAGAGTTGCTAGCTTTCTTACCTGGTTATGTCATAGACAAGCAAAGCACCTGCAGCTCCTCTATAGTAACTCCTAGTTACAGACCTGCAATAGAATTACAGATGTATGTTTCTGTAGCATCTTCATCGGTTCAAATCTGGGTTAATGTAACGCAATCTCTATTGTGAAATAGAATTATCATTTGCTTATTTAAAATAAAAAGTACCTCTTAGACCACATTAACAGCTATGCAGCAGCAGACTATTTACAATTAAGACTTTTGATGAAGCACTTTTATTAAATATAGCTGCACAGAGATTCTCGAAGTCCATACACAGGACCTGAAGCTCTTCATATCATTACACTACATGGCCTGATATAGAACTGGGAGCTGATGGTGGTATCTGTGGTATGGAAACAGCATAACTAACATGTTTGAACTCTCTGCAATGAGGAGAGAATGGGCAAAGTAGCTGTAGTTGAAAATTTAAGACTCCTTAATTTGAAGAGGAGGAGGTAAGGAAAGTGAAGCATCTTTTAAGCGGCAGAGGAAGAAGAAAATAACACCTCCTGAGTATGTAGAGGTACAATTGTCATTAAAAAGAGTTACATAGATTATGAAAAGCAGTAGGGGAAAAAAAAAGGACCTGCTAGTCTGTGAACACTTTGAACTTCAAAGAGCAGAATTTGCACAAGCTTCTGAAAGAACAGACACAAAGTGCATCAGAATCCCAGGATACCTGGAATGCACTGAGGAGATCTCATTAATGGAGATGACTTAGCACTGCCCAGCTTTATCTAGCCGCAGGAATATTAAAGAACTTACCTAATAGAGGATAGTTACCCGAATTCCTTCCCATTACTCACGCTGCTAATACTATATTCACCTTTGTTAAGCACTGTCACCTTCCCCCCCCCCCACCTCGAGAAACTTCACACACCCCCCACACCCAAAAATATCAAATCCTGATGTCCTCTTCCATGGTGAAGGTGCTCAGGAATACATTAGATCTTTCCTGAGTTTGATCTATGCCTCAGATGTATGACACAGTAAAAATCCAGCATTAAAAGTACATTGGTGGTTCTAAGCTGACAAGTATGATGCTTTTGTAATAAGAAACGTAAGGGATTTCAGTCTTTCTAGACATGTAACTGAACTTGATTTTATTTCCTCCTCTAATAAAATAAATTTATACCATTTCTCATGCAGGTTTTGAACAACTCCTAACTTCCTGGCATTTACTTATTCCAATCAATAGAAGGTCTTCTAAACACAGAGTTAAGCACAACCAACATTAGTTAGAAAACTGTTCCGTGTTTGGCTGGTGAACAGCCTTTCAGCCAGATACTCACACACCTCAGCTATCCCAGGAAAAGCCCAGTGAAAACAGGGCAGAACCTCAGATCCTCCAGGGCAGCACTGCTTTGCTGAAACCAGGGCATCTACGTCGCTACGTCACAGATTTGGCCTTGTTAATATGACAGCACACAAACAATTCCACTGCCCAAGAAACCCTGCCTACGTAAAAGCAGGGATACCTAATACCCAACACCCACAGCAATCATTTAATAACAAACGCTTTATAAAATGATTGAAAAGGGTACCTGAATCTCTCTTGTCCTGCTGTATCCCATATCTGCAATTTTACATATTTTCCACCAACATTTATGATCTTTGAACCAAATTCCACTCCTATAGTATGATTTGAGTCATCTTTGACTAAAAGAAGAAAAAAAAAGAAAATGTAAATCAGACTTATTTAGAAATAGTTTTAAAATAATCCAATTTAGGCATAATCAAAACTCCTCATTGTTTAAATTACAAACTACTTTCTAAGCCATCGAGCTCAGTGCCACTCATATGTCTACTGCCATCATACAGAAATATTCATACTACTTTTGAACAGCTTATTCCATTTATTCAATGCAAAATTACTACTAGAGAGGCCTGCCTTAATCAATTCCCTCCCAGTTCACATTAATAAATACTGAGATAACTTTTGTACAGTCTTTCTTTTCCCCAACTATGTTTTCTAATACTTTGATGCAATTTAAAATTAAAAATAATGGAAAAGCAGAATACAAAAAGACACAATCCTGCACATGAATAAGAGCTGCTACTACTTTAAAGAACAAAATTAAGATACTTGTTCTACACACACAGTTGATAACACAGATTCTCAGCAATATAAAGCTGCCCTGACTAGAAAGGTTACAGTACAATTAATTGACAGAATAATGCCACATTCCTTACTAACTACACTAGTGATTATTATCCCAGAGACATTCCTTAAGAGATCAAGTGAATTACCATTCAGTTGATAAAGTTAACAGCCACCTTAAATTTAAAAAGGTTTCTAAACATATATTATTTTGCATTAATCATGATGATACATGCACTAACATGTTTTCCTAACAGGAAATTTTATTTTCTATCATCTATTAATCTCTAAATAACAATTACAATGGAGTCTCTACCAGTATTTACCACAGATTACAATCCTTAAAGAGCACAGAGTGGCTTATTTATTTAGAAAAAGACTACAGGCTTTCTAAACCTACTCAAGCATTTCAAATTTTCTTTCAGCTGAGCAGTGTTTTTTCTGGAAGATTCAAGTCTCTACTACATATCTAAGGAAGCTTATAGCTACAAGATACAATTCTCACAAAAAGTAAGCCTGTATTTTAACATCCTGCTTTATTTATTTGAGAGTAGTAGAGAATACTATGCAATATCAGGTTTCTGGTAAGAGGCAAACTGAGCAAGAAAGATTTACAGCATGGTTAAAGAAACATAATTCTCAGTCAAAATCCTCACCTATGTAAATAAGAGAATTCTGGTAACTTTCAGGCAAAGAACATATATACTCATGTAGGCAGAGCCTTCATTTGTTGCAATGGAGAACTCTTACTGTGCTCACATCATATACTTACATTTCTTTTCAATAAATTGGTGTAGTAAACAGGACTTTCCAGTTCCAGCATTTCCTATGACCAAGAACTTAAACAGGAAATCTGAAGATGGAAAGACATAACAAAAAAATTGCTCAATTTTAGTAAGCACTCTTTTTTGTCCCAAGACCAAGTACACAAGCCAGCTATTCCCTAGTAGCTGTTACTTCAAAGAGAAGGGAAAAGATAAAAATAGATGA
>VYZU01065615.1:5422-23284 GCA_013401355.1 Ceyx cyanopectus | reverse complement strand
AAACCAGAGTGTCCAATAATGATGTTACAAAGAGCTAAGAGTGCTTTTTGCTTATGGAGGTACAAGAATGATAAGAACAGATGGAAATAACTGCATTCAAAGTCAGCTAAAATAGGCTGAATTACAGGTATAGAGAGGCTGGTTTGTATTGCAGCAACTGGTTTTAAGAGTAAGCTATTAATATAGGGCATTTGTATTGACTATAGTTAGTGATGTAGTTTCTCAGAATCAATAATTTTTCATACTTACACAAATTTTTGTATTTTTTCTTTAATTCACATGAATATGAACTTTATAATAACTGCTTAACACTCGTAACTTGTTTTAATACTTGTAAAGCTGGAACTACTACAGTATTTTTTCTACAGAATTTACTGTCAAGAAGTAATTTTGATTCCTGCGTTCACAGTTCCTCCACATGGTAAATTAAGATCCAGGTACCTGTGGCACTTTACCTATTTATGAGCCATTTACATAATTGTTAATTAGTAATGCACATATTCAGGATTTATGGTCCAGTTGCATTGTTTTAACAGTTACATATAATGCTTTAATACTACCTACCCCAGATCTGCTTTCAGTTTAGCTAAAGACTGAGCAAAGCTTCCTTGTCTTACCACTATCAAACATATACACTGATAAATCTACAAGCTCATTTAATTTCATGGAGGAATTGTTATGATACATCAAAAACACCCCCTAGTAATGGTAAAAGCAACAGGCAAATTTCACACACGGTAAGAAAATTCCCACTGTTGTAAAGTCAAAAGCAAAATAAAGGGCTACAAGTCTTGGGAACGTCCACCATCTTTTGTCTCCATCTATCTTACAAATTTTATTTATATTTAAAATAACATAGTATTTAACTAAGATTTTTTTTCTTTTTACATTTGACCTTTGCATGATTTTTCATGTTTCAAATGTTAGAACAGGCTTGGTATAGATTCTTCCCAGAAAGAGATTGCTGTTTCTAGCTCACAAATACGACCATTTACATGCTCAAGACATTCTGTTCTAAACTCCTCTCATTCTTCACGCCCCCACCCAGCTGCTCATGCTTTCTGGATGGAAAAAAAAAATAGCCACAAAAAGGATTTTGCTTCAGGTTGTGAAAATTGTGCATGTAATCTCCTGCAAAGAAGGGCCCTTCGTGTCACCTCAACTGCAAAACACAGTGAAGATGAGACTGCTTTATTCTATCATATCTTAGTATGAAACATAGATATCATAAAATATCACAGAGTGGGATTAAGAAAAAATATTTGAAAGAAAGCAAACTTTCCCAGCCAAATCTCACCAGTTAGCTGCCCTGTGTACCTCCTCTATATTTAACCAATGGTGGGTGTGTGCAGTCTCACTGGTCTCACCACTTCCAGAGCTCCTCCAAATGCGAGATGTTCTGAGACACAGTCACTATTAAAACAATCACCTTCTGTTCTCTGCTGGAGGTGGTTTGTTCTGTTTGTTCAAATTATTATTTATTTAGTGTGGGGTGAAGTAGGTTTTGGGGTTTTTTTTGTTGTTATTGTTTTGTTTAAAAACAAACCAAACCAAACAAAGAACAAACCCCACCCCAGTGTGAAATCCAGTTAAAACTAGTTCTCCTATGTATCTGCTGAAGGTTTCGTCACATTTCCTTATTAAAAAAACAATTACAAAATGTAAGTCTACCTTCCTTTTTTTCCCCATGGAAGACTTGTATTATTGCCAGTAATATAACAGCTACTGTCAAATTAAACCAGGAAGATAACCCAAACCAAAACCCTGTTGGTGCACTGATCTGCTCTGTGAGCGTGTTTATATTCTCTGAATGCAGGAGTGGTATTTAGGCATTTTTAAAATTAGTATCTTTAGTTCAACAGCATATTCTAGCAGCACTTTATAGTAAGACTTCAAATTCCTATCAAGAAATTGTTGTATCAGACATCTTTCACAGTCTATCTTTCTTACAAATACATCGCTTAAATGCCAATTTAATACCTGCTTTCTTACTAGACAAAAAATACATTTTCCTCTGCCAAACAGGTTTTCTAAGGTGAAACTTGAAACTGCAGTTACAATTCACTTGTTTACAGTTTGAAAGAGAAATGTGTTTTATTCTACCATAAAATAAAAATATCAAAATCTTAAAAAAAACCCCAACCCTTTCTGCAGCAAATAAGGCAGCAATGTTTCTGAACACATGTAGACTCAGAGGAAATCACACTTTGAAGTTACATTCACAAATGTAACTGTGCTTCTATCAGTTTAAACTCCGATTTTATGTAAATTGTTCAAAATAGCAAAAAAGCTTTTTGGCTTATGTTGGCAGTTTATCCACAAGCACTGGAAGCATTTCAGGAAGAACAGAGTACTTCACACATCTAATCAACCGCTAGGAAAGAAAAGAAAAGGGATTTGCCAATACCAAAGGTCACAAATAAGCATATTTAACAAGTTTTTAAGCTCACAGCCTAGCATATTAAAGAGTAAGGTAACACCAGGTAAGAACAGGAGAACATTTTTATTTTTATTATTCTGGAACTTAGGTCATTCTGTATCACATTCTGTATCACAGGAATGATATCAATTACATTTTAGTAACTCTTTTTAATGGCTTGATCTAGGACAAGAAATATCTTCTCTTTGAACTGTACAGATGTATCTAAAAACTTAGCACAGTTCAGAAACACAAACTGAATTAAATTGGACAGACAGCTTCTTTTAGCCCAACTGCAAGATCACTGTGTACTCACACTTTGGAAAACCTATTATGTATTCATCCTTTTCAATTTCACCAAATGCAACTCATACTCCAGTGTTTGCATCACTGCTTAATTACTCTAGGTTTTTTTCTTTTTTTATGTCCTCTTCCCACTCTTTCCAGAGGAATTGTCACTTCATTTTTAGCCCTTTCCCCCCCACAACTGACATAGCAGCTCTGAGCTCAAACATTCCAGTTAGCTGCCAAGGCTGTTACCCTAGAGAAGTTTTCTTTTGAATGTTGTTGTTCTTCCTTCATGGGAAAGCTGAAAAGCAACATCATTCAGCTATTCTAAAGGCTTGCTACCATGCCAGCTACTGAAAAGTTCTAGAGAAGTTAAATTAATTTGCCTGTAATTAAGATCACCATTATACTGAAAGGATTTAGTATGAAAACTGAACTCCACGTCAAAAGGAAAAAGTGTTACAAAACATGCACTAGAGAAACTAAAGAAAGATAGAAAAGCATGTCTGTTTAAGGAAATAAGGCAATAAAAGAATCACCTCACTCCCCTCTGTGAGCTACATGCATCATATGATGCCAAACTGGGTAGGGGGTACAGTGAACAAAACTTTTCACCTATGGTAGGAATAAAAAAACAACAAAACAAAACAAAACAAAAACTGTGGCTCCACCTCAAAGATGCACCAGCAGTTAAACTGCGTATTTGGAGGGGAGAGGTGAGGCTGGAAAGAGGGGGAGCTGAGGGAAAAGGAAACAATTGTGGGCTTTGACTCAAGTTCCAGCTAAACCAGATGGTTGATGTGGAAACCACTCCCAGACATCCAGCCTACTCCTTTGACTGAAGTTTGCTCCAGCAGCAGGAATAATTGAACAGCTTCTGGGCTACTGCAGCTTAGTCTTCAAAATGTCACGAGAATTAAATTGTTTCTTATGTGCATGCTAATAGAGAAAGGAAAAAAAACCCAAAACAAAACCAAAAAAGGACTAAATTATATCATCAATCTCAGTTCGGTCTTCTTCCAACTCCTTGCTAAAGAGTGCAACTTATATTCAGTAATGCTGACCCTTTGGAAACTCATTCACACCATTAAAAGAAGTCTTCAAGCAGTTACAAATCATCGATCTTGTAGACGTGTTCATCAGGGAAGGGCTCTGAAGCATTCCTTACTGGCACGTGCTTCCTCTCAAGAAGGGAAAACAGGAGCTCTTCTCCCTGCTTACTCCCTTCTCCAGCAATAACAGGTACCAAGTTAAACAGGTAGAACAGATAAACTTGGGTCCATTCCAATCTGCATCATGAATGCTTGAAAGAGGGAAGAGCTGTTTTCTTGCATGCAGAAGAGCTATGGCCTCTAAGCAGCAAAATCAGATTTGAAATAAACTGAAGGTCAGGGTGATGAATGTGGAGACCATCAAATAAGTGGGGAAGGGGGTGAGAAAGGGAGAAAGGGAAGAATCAAATAGTCAGGACCAAAGAGGACTATTTTTAAATGGACAGAAATACTACATATTCTCTGACTATGACAGAGACTGAGAAGTTTGTGACCAGAAGATACTGGTGGAGAAAACATAGGACTAAAGAGATCTGACTAGAATCTTACATATCTCACTCACTCAGAGGTGGTACAACCTTTCTTCTAGCCTTCTACATTTAAAATCCAAAGGCTGCTTTGCATCTACTTATTAAGGATAAGCTATTTTGAAGTCAGTCTATATTTACTGTAACACAAAACCACATCTGTTGTGCACTGGGAAGCAAGAGGGAGCGTGCACGTGGTGTTTGTTACATGATAACTACCTATGGAGAGGCCACTGCATCTCAGAAAACAGGATTATAGATTATTTTTCCTGTGAATAATTTAGTGTCAAGAGTGTGAGAGGCTACAGACCTTGGTTTGAACAGAAGGAAGAGACAGGAATCACAGTAAGGGACAGAAACAGTTAGGAAAACTGGGTGAACAAAAAAGCTTAACACAAGACAGAATCTGACAGAGAAAAGAACTCATGGAGAAAAACCCACCAAAATAAGACAGGAAGAGACATGTAATTTAACTGCAGTGGACAATGAAGTATGATGGGAAGAAAGGACAGCCTAGAGGAAAGGTCCTTTTAATGGATAGAGAAAAATACTGAAACAACAATAACCCCCACTCAAGGTATGTATTGAGGGAGAAGCTGAAGCCTCACAGCAAAATTAAGGCAATATAAGTTTCAGAAAGAAAAACTGTATTAGGAAAACCACCACCACCAAACAACACCACCACCACCAAACCCCAAAAACCAAAACAAACCACAAAAAAACCCAAACCAAACAAAACCCCAAACCCCCTACCAACCAAAAAAGCAACCAAAACAAACCACAACACATACAAACCTAAAAAACCCAAATCAAAACACACACACAAAAAAAACCACAAAACAAACCAAACCCAACCAAAAACCCACCAATCACTTCCCCAAGTCCATGTGTATGGGATGAAAAGCTTGAGGGTTACATCATCAGAACTGATCATAATCCAGGCAATAAGAAATATCCAATTCATTAATAAGTGTCTAGGAGTGCAGTAGCCACGGGGATTCAGTCACCAAGGGGAAACTGCCCCAGTACTTCTATTATCTTTGATGATCACTAACATCTGATCAGAAACAACCAGTCTTCATTAGGACAGTGAGCACATTAAATCCCAGAGAGTTCATCAAGCACAGAAGATCCACAGTTTTATCACATCATACTGTTTGCTCTGAACTGTCAATTGGACTGCTGCACATAAAGACAGCACACTGTAAAATTAAATACAGATTACTAACATGGTCAGAGATAGTGTAGCCACTGTTAAATTTTATAACAGTTTTTATTCTTCTATCTACTCTAAATCTTGACACTCTCAAGTATCTCAGCTCAGAACTTTTGTAGCTTGTGTGAGCATAGAACAAACATTAAAACTCAAAAGAAAAATATAGCAAACAAGACTAAACCAAACAGAACAACCTAAAACTGCAAACCTTCCCGATTTAAGGGCTTGTTTTCCAAGGCACCAAAACAATAAAAAAGTATCAACACCTACAGTGGGCTTACAATCAGCACTCTGGATCAGTGCATTTGCTGTACACCGAAGCACTGGCAGTGGGACAAAACACCTTAAGTATTAAACTTAATTAACCAACTTGCATAGTAGAAACAATCGGGCCAGTCAGCCTGCTAGCAAGAACTCCTGACAGCTATGCCAGCCTCCCTCACAGCCAGCAAGAGTCATCGTGTCCGATTTTGCTTCACGTATCCAAACTTCCCTTGTTTTCAAGACGCTGCCTAGGAGCAAGAGGATGTAAATACACTTCTACAGCCTGAACAGCGCTGAAGACAACGCTGGAAAACGGCAAGTGAAATGCTTTACCACAGTGCTCGATTCTGAGCTTACTCTCCAACGAGCCCATCACACGGACTTGGAATATGTTTACATGTAAGATGGGATTCTTACACTACAGAATAGTACAGAGCTGCATGTTATGGAAAAGGGAGAAACGACAAGTTGATTCAAGCAAACAGAGTCGTTTCAATCAAAGTTATAAAGAAGATCAATCAATACTATTCAGTCACTTTGCATCTCCTCCACCTCGCCAGGGATACTCGCTCTGCTTTTCAACTGCTCCTCTGTTGGATGCTTCGCCGCAAGGCACGGGGTGCGTACACCCTGGAGGGACCGACCTCACACCACTCCTTGCGACGCTTTTCTACCCACACACGTTCACTGCCCTCTTCGCCCTGCCTCGCCCGCACACTGCGTTCTCTGTGACGCTCGCACATCCAAGACAACAAGAGCGAAGCCCTACCCTGACCCTCGGAACACTGTCCCCAGCTAGAGAAACGCGCGGCTATCCCCAGGAGACGGTGCAACTGCCCTTCCAACTGACTCGGACAAAACAGCAGCGGCCGCTCTCCGCTCCCCTTCCCAACTGACTCCGTTCCCTCGGGGAGCGGCCACCTCCCCCGCACCGCCACGGGAAACTGAGCGCTCGCTGGAACCGGCGGGAGGGCCAGGGTGCTGCGGTGCACGCAGCTCACCGCAACAGGCAAAAAATCCCCATGAAGTACAGCTCCCGGGGGAGAGAAACCCGCCCGAGCCCGGAAAGCCTCACGCCGCTCCGGGGCGGCCCCTGCTCCGCCGCCTCCCGCCTGCCCCAAAGCGCCGGTTCTCCCCGCCTCTCACCAGCTGACTGCCCGTCCCGGGCCCGCTGCCCCGGAGAGGAGGAGGAGGAGAAGGAGAGAGGAAGAGGTGGCTTCCCCAACCCGCCCCAGCCCCGCCCCTGCTTCCTACCGTAGGTCTCGGACATGCCAGGCTGCGACATTTCGGGAGCGCTGAGCCCCCTCCTTTCTCTTCCTCCTCCTCCCCTCCCCTCCCCGGGCTCGGCGCTGCCCTGCGAAGGCTCGGGGCCCAGAATGCAAGCTGACGAGCCACCGGCCACCGGCTCGGCCTCGCCAGCCGCAGCTGCGCACGCGCACCCAGCCCACCTCGGCCGACGGCCGCTGGCCGGGGGGTGCAGGGGGAGGTGTCGGAGGGAGCCCCACCTCCCGCGCAGCCGCGGCCGGCAGAGGCGGCCCCGCCCCCCACCGGCGGCCCTCACCAAAACAAGGTGCACGTGTTGCTGCTGAGGCGACGGTGCAGCGTCTGTGGCCGTGGCCGTGGCCGTGGCCGTGGCCGTGGCCGTGGCCGTGGCCCTGGCCCTGGCCCTGGCCCTGGCCCTGGCCGTGTCTGTGTCCGAGTCCGATCACGTTCGTGGTGCTTCTCCAGACCCGCTACCACCGGTTCCTGTCTGTTTTGTGCTGAGGGCTCCAGAGCTGGAGGCAGCGCTCTATCTGGGGACTCACCAGAACACAATCACCGCTCTGGACCTGCTGGCCACGCTTCTTTTGATGCAACCCAGCCTATGGTTGACCGCCTGGGCTGAAAGGTCCCGTTGCTGGCTCACATCCAGCATCTCATCCACCCCAAATCTGCAAGGCCGCTGTCAGTCGCATCACGTCTACCCCAGATTGTTAGAAATCACAGAATCACAGAATGATTTGTCTGGAAGAGACCTTCAAGATCATCAAGTCCAGCCATTAACCCTACACTGCCAGTGTCCCTAAACCATGTCCCCCAGCGCCACATCTACGCGATTCTTAAGCACCTCTAGGGATGGGGACTCCACCACCTCCCTGGGCAGCCCATTCCAATGCCTAACCACCCTCTCTGGAAAGAAATTCCTCCTGATATCTAACCTAAATTTCCCTTGACGCAACTTGAAGCCATTGCCCCTCATCCTGTCATCTTTAACTAGGGTGAAGAGGTCGACCCCCACCTCCCTATAACTTCCCTTCAGGTAGCTGTAGAGAGCAATACGTTTTTTTTGGTTTGTTTGTTTTTTTGGTTTTTTTTTTAATTTAAAAAAATTATTATTTTTTTTTAAAAAAAGCTTTACTCCCCCCAGGAAAACAAAACAACCCCCCCCAAAAAAATAGATTTGTTAAGATATATGCACATAATTTTGTTTGTTTTCTTTTGGGGGGAGGGGATATATTAACAAACAGAATATTACAAAATATTAAAGAAGGCAACTCTTCTGTCATTTTTTTCAGGGCATAGGGGTGCTTACTCTGAGTTTTTTTCCCTTTCCATCTCTTCTTTGCTTTTCTTTCTTTCTCTCTTCTTCACTTGAAGTTGGCATAGTCCGAGAAGGCGGCGATATATTCCTGCACCACCTTGTAGCAGAATTTGTACTGTTCCAGTGTCTGCACCATATGTGGCCTCTGTAGTCTTAAACTCTCCGCTGTCTGAAAGACGTCGAGAATCAGCCTTCACCCTCTCCAGGACAGTGTTCAGTGCACAGAAGGTGCCCAGAAATGCCACCCATACCCGCGTTTTGACCAAAGGCTGAGCTTTCTGCTGCAGGCCCATGGCGTATATATATGCTGACAGGGCTTTGTTGGTTGTTTTGGGGATTTTTGGTTTGTTTGTTTGATTGTTTTTTCAGAGCTCCTGGCTTGACAGTTGTTTTTTTTGGTTTTTTTTTTTAACCTCCAAGATAAACCCTAGGGAAAGTCATATTGTTGGCTAAACTTTCAGAGTGCAATAGCACTTCATTTAATTATTGTTTATCTGATGTCTTACTAATTTGCCTGTAATCATGGTTAGTCTTGCAGCAAGGGCAAGGGGCATTAAGACCCCACCATAACAGCCTGTCCATCTTTTCTCTCCCCAGACACTTCTATGTGTCCTCTGTGTTCTCCTTTCTGACAGTCCTTTTTAAAATGCCTCTTCTCTTATTTCTGGCTTTTTCTTCACAGCTTCCCATTCTTTCTACTCCATTATCTCACAAGCTATAGGAAAAACTTCCGCTATCTGTCCCAGCCACCTCCTTTCTGGGTCTTTCACTGGTCAAAGGTCACCTCTTAAGTTTCTATCTCTAATCAGTGAAGCAATATACGTTGAGCCATCACCAAGAACCCCTCAGAAAATCTTGCTTTTTGTTCTTGATGTGCTGGATACAGACAAAGAAACTTGGTACAGTTCTCAAAGAACTAACTACTTAATGAGTTCATACTACTATTAACAGTAATTAGAAGTTATCAAAGTTATCATAATCCTGCTGCACAGAGGATAGTGTGGTCTAAAATGTCACATGTGAGCACTTCTCTGGGTTATCTACTCTCCAGAGCACTCCTGTGAACTGCATAGATCTCAGTATGTCATAGATATGTCACAAATACTTTGTGCCTCAAAGGTGTCCCCCAAAATGGTACATTTTGAAGTTTAGGTTTGGCCTTACAGAAGTTTGGTTTAATGTCACCAAATCCCTGATAAGTGTTGGTTATTCTTGCTCAAGAAATGCCCCAAACCCAAACCGTAAGTTTTAAGAAAAAAATCTCCAAAGACTGGTTAGCACAGAAGTGGACAGATTTGACTAGATTACTAAAAATACCTCATTATATCAATATGAGAACATGGAGATTTAGATATCTTGCACTGTATAAGCAGTACTTTAGGCTAAAAGACAACTTACTGTTATCAGATCTTGCTTTTTATTATGTGTATAATGATGAGGTTGCCTATATGGAGGTTATATTTGATAAAGACATCGGTGTGCTAATGCCACACTCCTCTGCCTCCAACCACTCCCAGTTAGATTACATGCATATGCCAGTAAAATACATAAAAAATTAAAAGCTTTTTATAAATGCCAGTAGTTGTAATGAAGAGGAAAATGGAGACTGGAAGAATATTGAAGCAAAGAAAGAATATGAGAGATTAGTAGGATTGGATGTTTCAATATTTCTGCTTTGAAGAGGAAATTAGAAAAAAAAAGAGTAAGAATCAGAAATAATGAAGACTGAACTGTTAGAAATTATATAGCAGATGCCTTGGTAATTTGAGACCATAGGGTGCTGTATGTTAATAAAATAAATCTTTCAGAGTAATCAAAAAATAAATAACTAGAACTGACCTCATCAGTGTTCATCTTGAGTACAAGGGTGAAAAAAACCCAAAAGCCAAACACATAATTCACTTTCTGATTTATGGTTTCTTTCTACATCTTCTAGAACTTTCAGGTGCATGTAAAACCAGATATTATGTCAAATTGTAGCTGCAAAACAGACGTTTAAATGCTCTAATTTGTTCCTCAGAGTAGTTTCACCACAGTTATTGTGCCTATAATTTGTTGTGGTTGTAAAATTGCTGCTCAGAAGGTCGTGTTTTTTTTCTAAATGTGATAATCTCCTTTATTACTAGCTTTTACTATACCATATTATTTTCCATATAATCCATAAAAAATCCATATTTTTACTATACCATATTTTAATATACCATACCAATATATCATACTAATGTCTCACGCATTTCAAATGGAAAACGTGACCTGCAAAAACTCCTCAGAGCCAGACTCAGTATGGGATGTTCTGTGAAAGCTCTTCCAAAAGAAAATAACGTGGTTTAGAATGTCATAGCTATAGCATTAATGTGTTATTAACACATTACAACAACCTAGTTGTTGCAAGTGGCCGGATCCTTCTGTTTTCCGTCACCGTCCTGTGGTGACGTCTGGATCATGAAGTCGGACCGTGTTGTGGATTCAGCTTCCCTGGGTGGTGCGAAGCGCTTCTATAGCCGAGTGCTTCTGGCTAGGGATGGAGCGCACCTCTAGCTGGTGTTGAGCTGAGGGAGTGACAAAGCTTGTCTTGCTTTGGTCTGAAGGTGGCACTAGAGGCCGTATGTTAAAGGCGCATCAGCAGCCTGGCACTGCTGGGTGTTTAACACGACTGTGTGACAAGCAGTCCAACGTGAGACAGTCGGGTAAAATGGGGAATAAAGGATCCTGCCGCATTTCCCTGCTCCTTATATGCTGAATAATTTTATGCCCCTTCTGATGAAGACTGTGGATGCTAAAATACTACTTCAGGGAATTTTCCTTCCTGTGGGATCGCAAAGATTCCCACCAGGCTCTTTGTAAAACAGTAGAAAGATGTTTTGACTCTGGGTGTTGTGGCACCCCAGCCAATCACCCCAGGGGGTGGCTGGCTTCTTGTCCAATTGCCTTGAAGTTAAAAGGGTATAAAAAGAGCTGTAAATTAATAAATAAAGGCTTCTGGGCATCTTGGTGTAGAAAATAATCTCTGCCTCGCTCTTTCTCCTCTTCTGGCAACTGTCAGATAAACAACAGAAGACCTATCTGACAACTTGCCCATAGCCTGTCCCTCAGCCCCACAACTTAGGACTTCCTCAGTGAGGAAGAAAAGGAGGGTTCTCTTAGTGGGAGACTCTTTATTGAAGGAAACAGAGGAGCCGATCTGCAGACCCGACCCAGCACACAGGGCAGTCTGCTGCCTCCCTAGGGCTTGGGTTAAGGATATTAAAAATAAGCTGTCTGATCTGTTGCACCCCTCTGATTATTATCCTTTAATAGTTATCCAGGTTGGTAATGATGAGGTTTCAGAGAGTAGCCTAAATGCAATCAGGAAGGATTTCACGGTTTTAGGGAGATTGGTAGAAAGTTCAGGAGCACAGGCAGTTTTTTCATCAATTACTCAAGCAGTGGGGAAAAATACAGACAAGGGGTGGAAAATACATGTCGTTAACACATGGCTGAGAGACTGGTGCCACTGCTGGAATTTTGTTTTTTTTGACCATGGGGAGATTTATATGACACCTGGTCTGCTGGCATCAGACAGAGTAGATCTCTCTCATAGGGGAAAGAGAATTCTGTCATATAAATTGGCTGAGCTCATTGATAGAGCTTTAAACTAGATATGAGGGGGGAGGGGGGAAGGGCCTGTCCTGTGGANGATCAGGATAAGGAAGCTGATGAGGCCTTCTACAAGCAGCTGGAAGTAGCCTCGAAATCCCAAGCTCTGGTTGTCATGGGGGACGTTAATTATCTGGACATTTGTTGGGAAAGTCGTAGATCCAGACACGCTCAGTCTAGTGACTTCAGTGAGGGTGCCAGAGCCTGGAAGGGGCTGCCCTGGGAGGTTGTGGAGTCTCCTTCTCTGGAGACATTGCAGACCTGCCTGGATCTATTTCAGGGTGACTTAGTCTAAGTGATCCTTCTCTGGCAGGGGGATTGGACTAAATGATCTTCTAGGTTCCTTCCAATCCCTAACATTCTGTGATTCTGTGAATATGGAAAGCCAGACAATTTATATGAAAGCTGCAGGCTTTAGCTCTATTTGAAGCAGGACTTACTTTTGTTCCAACAATGCAAATGAAGTATGAAGATAGGTGATTGATGCTCTGAGAAACCTTTGATATTTCTTTGACTTCGTTGTACACAGTGTCATTGGCCAGGTGACTTCATCTGAAAACAACTGACATCATCAGAACACTGATTTTCACCTTCCACAGAAGCTGCCCTCAACTTATCATGGTTGTCAGTTCATACTATTGCAGTTATGTTTGGAAATTTATGGGTTGAATATTTCTAAATGGTGGGCTCATCCCTCAGCTGTCAGCCTAGATTGCGAAAAGCTGGTGAAGAAGATGACTGACTGAAAGAGTCCAGCACAGAGGCACAAAGATGATGAGGGGAGTGGAGCATCTCTCTTATGAGAAAAGGCTGAGGAAGATGGGTCTCTTTCATTTGGAAAAGAGGAGACTAAGGGGTGACCTTATCAATGTTTATAAATAAATAAAGGGTGAGTGACAGGAGGATGGAGACAGACTCTTCTTGTCAATGCCTGGTGACAGGACAAGGGGCAATGGGGGGAAGCTGAGGCATAGGAAGTTTAATGTAGGCATGAGGAGGAATTTTTTCACTGTGAGGGTGATGGAACACCGAAACAGGCTGCCCAGGGGAGTTGTAGAGTTTTCTCTGGAGACATGCAAAACCCACCTGGACACATTCCTGTGTGACCTAGTCTAGGTGATCCTGCCCTGGCAGGAGGGTTGGACTAGATGATCTTTTGAGGTCCCTTACAACCCTGAACAGTCTGTGATTCTGTAAAGGTAGACTGGTGCTGTAATTGAAGTAATTTATTTTGCCCTGTGGTCAACTTTTGCTATAATAGGTATGAAGCCCACAAGCTACACTATTGCACCAGCAGCTCGTGATGGCAGGAGTCTGTCATGCTTTATGCTGGCTATGTACATTTTTCTTATATCATTCTCTCTTCAGCACTAGTGTGGAGAAGCCAGCCACAGTGTACAACCTGGTATTGGTGAAGAGTTGCCAGAAGCTGGGATAAGCTTATTTTAGGATAGCTTTATGCTATATTGCAGAAGTACAAATTTGCCCTGATGTGGCATTGAGTACCATCTCTTTTTTAGTCTTAAATAATAATATATAATGCCTTTAGGTGTTTTCTCCAAGGAAGATTATTAATTAATTAAGTGCACATTAATGCACTTTTACTAGCAAAAGGTATATAGAAGCCATTTATTTACAAAATAAATGCACAGAATAGGAAAAAATATATTTGAAAGTAAATCAGACTATAGGCTATATGTTTCAAAAAGAGTGATTTAATTTGACAAGAATCATGTAAATAGACTGAAGGGGCCTAAGTGCTTACTTCAGTGTTTCAAGAAAGGCACAGGAAAAGGAAGACAACAAAAATCGAGATGTCTTATAAAAGTACATTACTTGCTGACAATATCCAGAACAGAAACAGGTTTGTGTGACACCTGTGTTTTATGAACTTAGCCTCATGGTGTCACTGATTAACTGCTCTGTTGGTGAAATAGTGAAAATGGGATGTAAACATAGAATGACTTAGGTTGGAAGGGACCTTAGAGATCATACAATCCAACCTCCCTATCATGGGCAGGGATGCCTCTCAACAAAACTAAGTTGTTCAAGTCCTTATCCAACCTGGCCTTGAACACCTCCATGGAGGGGACATCCACAACCCCTCTGGCAAATTTATTCCAGAGTCTTGCCACCCTTGTACTGAAGAACTTCTTTCTAAGATCCAATCTAAACCTGTTTTCCCTCAGTTTAAAACTATTTTCCCTCATCCTGTCACTGGACAATTGCTGCATTTGTTCACTTTTAACAACAGGGAATGTCTAAGGGGTTTGATATTTTTAATGCCAAAGTGGAAGATTTGTTAATAGATTACTCAGGGAAACTCAAGGCCATGCGTATATTCCCCCTTTCAAGTTCAAAGCAGTTCTCCCTTCTCAGGAAAACTCACATATAATTAAAAGTTTGCTCATTTGGGTCCTGTTTATCAAGGGAATGTCCTCAAAGATACAGCAGTTTTGTTTTGCTTCTGTCTCATCTGTTGCTTTGAGTGCAGCACTGGGGAGTAATCCAGGTTAGCTTTGGACATGGCTATGAGCTTGCATGGTTTATCTGGGTGGCTCAGTAAGCGGTACCTCTGTGTGGATCAGTGCTCGAGCTGCATGCTTGAGGAGGATTTTTTCTTGTGACATTCCATTTTACAGATAACCAAGTGGTGTATACATGATCCCATGCTCCCGAGATCCTTGTGTCCCAGTCACCTGAATCAGGGACCTGTCCAACATGTACCACGATGGCTGTGCCTTGCCTTGGTGGGGGCTGTGAGCAACTGTGTGGCTGCACCCTGGCCCATGGAGGGAGGTGCTCCCATGTGCCTTGTTCAGGTGTGAACTGAACACACACAGGTTGCCTGGGAACAATCTGTATTTGTGAAGAGAGAGGTCTTCAGTCTGGGGACCATCATCTGTCTGAGGACAGAAAGGGTCACCTTCTCTCCATTGGTTCTGTTGTAGAGGGAACCCGATGTAGGCTCTGAAAAACTAACTTACAGATATCTGAAAGTAGGATCTGTCAATCTCCTGCCCCAGGGTTTCTAGCTTCATCTTCCTTTCTCCAGGTCTTGCTTGTGCAGATGGAGGAGGGTTAGTGACGGGGCACCCTTGCTTCCTGCCTCCCCAGTGACCCCTTGCTACCAGCATACTCACAGCAGGCTGTGCTTGCAGCTGCTTTTGGAAGCAGCCAGGAGGTATGTGCAGCTGCCTAATGGTGTATTATTTTTCAGCTTCTATTGATACTGGTAGTTCATTGGAATAATAATGTCATTAGAATAATAATGGGTAATCTTTTGCTCAGGTTTGGTGAATTTAATATGCTTATCTTTCTCTCCAAACTGTTACATACCTTCAAACATTCAGTCTGCAGTGAGATCCTTGTGTCTGAAAGCTGCTTTTGTTGATCCAAACAGACTGTGAAGCTCCTGGAATATGTTTGGTTTGTTGTGTGCACAGATGCGATTAGAGGGAGACCTGATGGAACACAGGCTGGCAGTGCTAAACTGTGCTCCCTGGAGAGAGCTCAGGTCATGAGGTACTCTGTTTTTCAGCTGCAGTGTTGTTAAAATAGTCTGGAAGTACATACAATGATTTCCCAAAGTTGCTTTCCCTCCTGAACACGGTGATACTGTGTGGCTGTGAAATGACATGACTGGACAGGCCAGCTTCCATGGGAAGAGGCCAAAGAAGGGCACATTGCTCATCTGTCATGGTTGCAAGGAGACCTCAGCATCTGGATGATGCTTGGATATCTCTAGGAAGAGAATATGTCTCTAGGGCTATAATCTTGCTGTGGCTTTGCATGAGTGTGAAGATGGAATCTGTGCTGATGGTTTGAAAAAACTGGTCTGCAGTGCAGTGTTAAGCCTTTCACTGCTAAATACATGCTGTATTTCTCTAAAGCCACGGAGTATTTCTGTCTTAAAAGCTGTAGGATTAGCAATTTTAACTTGCTATCATATAAAAGTAAAGCGTAGAAAAAAGAAAATTTCTTAGTAACTGATTACCTATGAAGGGACCAGACTTTGGATTATGCTTTTTTAGACACACATAAAATTCAGAACCTCTGAAGTCTAAATTAACTATTTTTTTTAATTATTATTTTTTTAAAACAATGTTTTTTGTATAAAAGCCAAGGAATTCACCTTGCATTTGCTGGAATAGAGGTGACTGAGCTGTCCCATGTAAATGAGGTGTGCAAGCTCTCTTGTGCTACGAAGAGGAATGCTGAAGGAAGAATCTTTGCCTAAATAGAACAGTGTCTGTGTAACAAGTGAACCTCAGTTCCCAAAATGCAATTCTGTCTCTGGCCATGCACATAATTTTTCATGGCTTTGTTTCTGTGTGTTTCACCTTCACTTGTAGATAACCTTGTAGATAGCTATGCCTTGTAGCTATTCTTTTCCATACTAATTTATTTCTTCCTTCCTTCCTTCCTTCCTTCCTTCCTTCCTTCCTTCCTTTTTTATTTTTTTTTTCATTAAATTACATAATCAAACTGACATGTTAATTGGAATAAATGGGCATGGATTTCCATCCAGGCTATGGTGCTAGTGTCTGAATATTGTTATTGATGGCTTACAGAAAATGTGTTTGATGATCTTATCTAGCTTCCTATCTGTTGCTGTCACACAAAATCCACACAGATCTGTTATCACCAGTTACAGAAGAGGTTGAAGACAAATGAGGCAGTTAACATTTTTCAGCAGATGTTACAGAATGTGTAATTCTGTCCAAAGATTTGACCCTAACTGCATTTCTCCTTCAAAGCTATTTGAATGCTTTCGTTCCTTTTAGTCTTTCAGGTGCATTGTTCCTACAGCAATGCCTATAACTGGGCACTTCAGAGGCACCAGCTCTTCACAATGCCTCTTTCTGCCCATTACAAGTGCCCCAGAAGGACAAATTCCCTTTCTCTCCTGTGAGAGCAGGTGCATTCGGCAGCATCTCCTGGTTAGAAACATGTATTTAAGCTTGATTCTCACAAACTAAGTTCCCTCTGGATCTCACTGGCACATGTGCCCATCTGTCAGGATGGCAGGTCAGGTCCTCTGCATAAGCACTGGTGCTTGGTACCTCACCTCCATGACCTGTGAAGTGACCTCCTAATGGCATGCTGGCCTTCTCAGACAGCTCACACATGTACCTGAACAATGTTTTTTCATTCTTGACTACACTTGCTGACCTCCCCTTCAGGAGGAGGGATGAGGGCTCAGGGGCCATTTGCCAGACATACGGGTTGTTCTGCAGCAGACAGCTTTGAAGCTCTCACACCAGTTCTCCTTTTAAGGGATAGAGTGTATGCCAACAAAGCTTTTGGACTGTTCCATGGAAGGTCATGCCAATGTCAGTCCATGGTAATAGGGAGAAAATGAGTTTTAAAAAAACAAAAAGGAGAAAATCCTGCCGAGCTCAAAGCATAGATAGAGCACTTTGTTTACTGAGTGGATTAAGTGTTGCCTGAGAATATAGGATGNTTTTAAAACAATGTTTTTTGTATAAAAGCCAAGGAATTCACCTTGCATTTGCTGGAATAGAGGTGACTGAGCTGTCCCATGTAAATGAGGTGTGCAAGCTCTCTTGTGCTACGAAGAGGAATGCTGAAGGAAGAATCTTTGCCTAAATAGAACAGTGTCTGTGTAACAAGTGAACCTCAGTTCCCAAAATGCAATTCTGTCTCTGGCCATGCACATAATTTTTCATGGCTTTGTTTCTGTGTGTTTCACCTTCACTTGTAGATAACCTTGTAGATAGCTATGCCTTGTAGCTATTCTTTTCCATACTAATTTATTTTTTCCTTCCTTCCTTCCTTCCTTCCTTCCTTCCTTCCTTCCTTCCTTCCTTCCTTTTTTTTTTTTTTTTTCTTATTTAGAAATTTTACATCTCTCT
>VYZU01065613.1:0-22984 GCA_013401355.1 Ceyx cyanopectus | reverse complement strand
CAACACACAAACTCTAGCAATGGCCTTGGTTTTGCATTCCATCCCTGGCAGTAACTGTAAACATGAGGTGTTATCACTGTTAGAAGCAGACACTGTCTGCAAAACATGCTGCTAACTCTAGAAAGTGCAGTTAGTTAGAAACTTAAGCTGAAAAGTAAAATCACTGGACAGAATTTGCTTGGTTTTCACCCAAACCAGGACAAACCCTTAGCTTTTTGCTTTAGAATGTATACAAATAAAAAGGAAAAAAAAAATTAAGCTGATTTAAGTGACTGAAAGGCATCGATAATACTGTTCTCATATCAACAAAGTGATTCTAAATAGAGCATCAATACATGTAAACACAGAGGAGATATATCTTGTCATTTCAAGACAAATTCACAGGTATAAAGATGCAGTATAGCTTTAAATTCCACTTGCCTTTATTAAGACAGCATCAAGCGCCAAGAATAAGTGGAGATTTAACCCAGTAAAGTTTCATGTGCTTCTGGGAAGATGCAAATATCAAAATGCAAGCCCCAAAGCTTAGGATGAATACACATTAACATAGGATGCAACTTACTGCTTCTGTAAAGGGAATCAATAATCATTTTGTAATAATGTGTTTCATAATTAAATGCTGGAAAGTGTTGCTCCGTTGACATTACCAGTGCTGTAATAGCATAAGATTTTGCTACCAAATTAAAACTCCCCTCAGTGCAACTGTATTACAGGAGAAATCAGTAAAGAAACTGCAGATAAATAATAACATTGTAGCCCCTTTACAGTGCTACAGCTATCCAGTGTCAGTGTGACTCAAAACTACTAGCATCACTACTGGGCTGACATTTTGGCAAGCACCAAATAACTAGTTTTATTTGCTTGCTGACAAGTGAGCCAACCAAAACATCATAGGTGCCGCTGACAAGTAAAAGGTCAATACTCAGACATCACTGAATGCACCCAAAGCAAATGTCATTGCTATCGGCCTTATCTATTTCTTCAGGCCAGAAGAGGGAAACCATCTTTTTGAGTCTTTCAGAATTGAAGCCTATCTGCAGACAGTAGAATGAGACTATCAGTAATTTCTTATCTCACTCGTTTCTGACAGCTGGGGTTTGACAAAAGAACGTAGTATTCACTCACCCTTAGAGAAGAAAACAGAACATAAACTGTGTTATTAGAGCACCTGTCAATGAGCAGTATTAATGTTAGTAAACCTCTGGCAACAAAAAAAAAGTTTGGAAAGCAGTATTGAACTTTTTGCATTTTGCTATGGAATGAGGTACTGTCATGAACAGTATTTATTACTGATACAACTGTAGCAAGCTAATAAGATAAAACTAGAAGCATTATGAAGATAAAATACTTCAATGCATTTGTGTGCATGTGTGTGTGTGAAAAATCTTGCTCTTTAGCTAAGGATCTGCACAGAACTAAACCAGCTGCTGGCAATAGCTTGCTTGGAAAGCAGCAGATGGGGCATTTTCACAGATACAGCTCACTGGCAAGGACGGTGAGGAGAGAGGAGCTTGAAACATTGTCTGATCCCAGAAACAGCCTGACTTGGAGACCAATGGTCCTGTCAGCAACGGGGAGTCTCAGGATGAAACTGGAAAATAGCAGGAAAAGGACCTATGGCTAAACTACAAAAAGTAAATGAAAGTAAAAGCTTCCTTTCCCCTTAGTGAGCTAAATATGAATCACTCTGCTGGGCTAAGAAAGCCTTACTAGGAAATTTCAGTGAGGTTACACTAGCTAAAAGCCAGAGAAGGAAAAAAAACCCCACACCCACCAATCGGTGATAGCTCAAAGCTTTTGCAACAAATGTTCAGCTCTATGACATCACTTCTTCTGTTTACTACACGTTGTATACTTATGGATATGGTTAATTCTAAGATGGAAATACTTAAATGGTTTTAAATGCAACCTTGTCTTATAGCCTAATAAATACATACATATAACTTTCGGCACCAGAAACTGAAACTATTTAGAAACAATACTAATCTCAAAAGTAAATACCCATTCTAAAATCCAAATTATTTCCCTAAACTCCATAAACATCTCCTTCCTATTATCATAAATGCTTCCATTTTTATTAACAATTGATTTCTGCCAATATCTAAGGAATCACTACCTTCTCCTAGCATTCAGAAAAGGAAGAAAAGGAAAATTGGGAGTGGTAAAAAGGAGGGAAGAAATCACCCCCTAGGCTAACAGTGACTCTTGTTCTTTTTTTCTGATTAAAAGCTATACTGTTCATTGTACCTACAGACACCTTCTTTCATAAACTGAATTTTGGTTAATGTCCTCGTTAGAAGAAAAATACATAAGCACACTGGAAAAGATCTGGTAATACTCTGTGCTTAAAGCCACTGCTCGCTGTTCAGCTTAACGAAGCATATTAAACCACTGAGGCATGTGTTGCACTATTAACTGTGCTGGTTTGTTATCTCCCAGTAACTGATCTAAACCAGACCTTTCTAAATCTTGTTACTCATTTTGCAAACTTGAGTCTTGTTCTCTCAGAGGAAGGAGGCGAAAAAATGTCCCCCAAACAATACCTCTGCTAGCTCAGAACAGCCAGTTCTTACACAAACACTTCAACTAAACAATGAGCTCAAGTGTAAGGATAGTTAAGCACCTTTCCAGGTAAGGATGCCTTCCTGAATTTGTGAATTACTTTAAAATATTTTATTTATAGCATTATATTTGTGTCTCACAACAGAAAAAATAAATACAATACAGTCTGAAGCCACTTCACTTGCACTGGGTACATTCACTTGTTATGTTTAATGATGGCCAGAATTTGGGATTATTGAGCTTTAAGCACAGGACATAGGGAGCCATAACGCATATCTTAAATCTTCAGGAGCTTCTGAAGTCAGTGCTGAGGCTACTTTATTTTACACGATTGAAAAAGAGAAAGTTAAGTGAGCAGGTTAAGAATTACATAATGTCTTTGGTTGGAAGAGACCTTCAAGATCAGCTAGTCCAACCTCTGACCCAAGCTCACCACCATACCATGTCCCTGAGCACCAGGTCCATGCACCATTTAAATGCCTCCAGGGATGGTGACTCCACCACTGCCTGGGGCAGATCATTCCAATGTTTGACAACCCTTTCAGTGGAGAAATGTTTCCTAATATCCAGCTTAAACCTTCCCTTTCACAGCTTGTGTCCATTCTCTCTGGTCCCATCACATGTCACCAGGGAGGAGAAGCTGTCCCCCTCCTTGCTCCAGCCTCCTTTCAGGGAGTTGTAGAGAGAGAAGGTCTCCCTTCAGCTTCCTCCAGATTAAACAATTCCAACTCCCTCAGCCTCTCCTCACAGGACTTGTGCTTCAGGCCCTTGACAAGCCTTGCTGCCCTTTTCTGGACATGCTCCAGCTCTTCTGTGTCCTTCTTATAGTGAGGGGCCCAGAACTGAATGCAACATTCAAGGTGTGGCCTCACCAGTGCCTTGTAAAGCTTCTAATTGTTTCCACTCATCTGTCCTGTCCATGCGTTGATGGCAACTGAGCTGTAGGGGCTATTGCTGTGGCAAAGGCTACAAGTATGAGGAGAAAGATTACTGTTAGGCAGGCACACTTCTTAGCTGTCTGGCTGAAGCCACTGTGACATAGCAGAATGAAACATGTAGGCTTGGTAAGCCAAAGCACGGGACTTATCATGCAGCAAGAACTCCCCTGCCATGCTTCTGTAGCTCTCTATGTAGGCATCTGAGCAAGCAAAGGAACCAGGCAGCAGTGTGCACTACCAGTGCATCTACTCATCTTTGATATTGATCACTCATCAGGAGCTTTCAGACTGTGGCAGGCAATGGAGAAACACTGCATTGACCCAGTGACCAAAGCAAAGTGGTGTGTCAGCAACCTGGGGAGGAAGTTAGGGTTCTTCCGTGCCCATACAGAGGATATACTAAGAAAATTAGAATCACTTTCCGGTATTAAAATGAACAAAGAGAAAGTTAAAGGCACATCAAAGTTAATAACTGAATTTAAAAACCACATTCTAATTTGCAATAAACACGGACATATAATAAACATTGGGTTTGGAATAGAAAACTTTTTACTAAAGCACGTACATACTGTATCTGAAAAGTAGATAACTGAAAATAGATAAGCAAACTTGTTTCCAAGAGAATACAACTTAGTATTTTCTTAAATGTTGGCGAACAATCCTAATTTTAAAACTGAGTCTTCTCCTATATTAGAATGTACTGAAAAGTGATCTTAAAACATTCAGTCACAACATCATTATATAGGAAAGCAACCCTGGAAAACTACTCAAAATGAATGGATATTGTGTGGTGTTTACCCATAATTTCTATATTTTGGTTTTAACATAGTAATGTTAGCAACATGATACAGGTTCTTAATAGCAGTGGAAAATTCTGATTTGAATATGGCCTTTATCAGATAAATAAAAAGTACTCATTCATGTCAAGCAACAGTTATTGCTTTGCTCTGGTTAGTATTTGAAATATTTTTACTGTTCTGCCTGACGTCACTCATTCATACACCCATTTAATTAAATGCCTAGCCAGTAACTAAAGTATTTCTGGGTATTGAGGCCTCAAGTTCTCCTCAAGACTCAGTGCACAACATTAGGAAAGTATGAAGGTCGTATGTTTACACTTGCTTAAGTACAGGTTGCGATGAGACACTAAACAGCAAACAAAGAGAGGTCTGAAACGTTCCCTATCCCTTCCTCTACAAAAACCAACAGTAACTAGTCTCATTTCGTACCTGAATCTTTATAGGATTTATGACTCAATTCCTCTACTTTTGAGGACAAGGCAGCCACTATTCCACCTGAAGTAATAGCAAGAAGCAGGAGACTCTTAGTTCAGTAAATTACACATTTAGAAGCCAGTAAAACTATACAGCTTTTGTAAGTCTGGATATGAATTTTGAGATAAAATCTGGAATTAGTATATACTAAGTCTTAAGTGCCATTTGAGGTTGTTGTATATTTGGGGCTTTTTTTTTAATACCTAAATGCACAACTACACAAAGAAACTGAACAAGCAATCAGTGGACTGGGGAAGCTCTTCCCTTACCACAATGTGCATTTCAGCCACATCCTGCTGCATGTCGAGGCAAAAATCTCTGTATGCTCTCACGTCCACTGGAAGCAGAAAATGTATGCATGAAGACAGGGAGGGAAGATGTAAGCTACCAGTCAGCTGGGACAACTGGGGAAAACAGTGGTTAAATTTAGACTAATGGGCCTAGATAAGGCACAAGAATAGGATTTTGCATGTCCATAAATCCAGGTAAACTGTATTGGTTGAACTGAGAACCATGTCATTCACAACTCCTCATCAAATCTGTCAGTTTGCCACTATTTAATTGAAGCTTTGAGGCAGAGTTCGCCAGTTGGGTCTGGATAGGAAACCTGCAAAGAACTCCATCACGAATGACAGACTCTCCTAGGTGGCTGAGCTTGGATGGGTTCACAGCAGGAGCCAAAGCAAACCATCACAGGGTGGGCAGATTTTTGTAACTAACAGAAATGTGTCATCTGCTGTTTGGGCCAACATGTACTTTAGTATATTTCAACAAAAAAATCCCAACCTACTATTTTTGGAATATCTTTTTAACCCTTTGTAGCCCTTTCCTGGTGAAAGGTTTTGTGAAATAATGAATTTTTTTGTATGTTAACCAGTTCAATAAACTTTAAGTATACATCTGTGAATGTAATCAACTATGAACAGTTTCAAATCATCAAAAAAGGAAACTAAAGAAATCCAGGTTTCCCAATGTTTGGCTAAAAATCTATATATTAACATACTTAGGTCTTTGTGACATTATATGTTAGCATCACTTTTTCCTGACTTCCAGACAAAGCTTAATTTTAGTTTACTTGGTTAAAGTATCCTGCAAATTTAGGTGAAGAAAGCAGCAACATGTTACAAATCAATTCAAAGAGAACTAATCTTTCAACCCTTACCAGCAACATGAAGTGGTGCCAGGTGAGATGATCCTATTAACCTCATTGCCATGACTTGTAAAAAATTCATTGATATTCAGCCAAGACACCAAAATTTCCTTTAATTCAGGAATAGTTCTTCCTCTGAAGAAACTTTATGCATGTTCACAATGAGTTTATCATGCACTCTTGCCTTCTCCTTGACTGTTTTTCAAGGTAGAGAGAGGTAGAATTTACTACCTCCTTATGTTTACTTCCAAATTTTTGTATACCTGTGATATTTCTTGTTGATTTATATTTACATGGAAAACAGTAGCCAAAATTGTGTGAGAAAATCACTACACATATTGTAAGTTGTATACTACTTTCCATAAATACAAATCTGTATGAAGACTATTTACATGAGAATAAATTCTTTTGGTCAGGTGAACTGTAACTCAGTTTCACAACAGGAAACATTGATATCATCCTGATAACAGCCTTTCCTAGCCTCAGATGCAAACTGGTTGCCTGAGACAGATTTTGCTCAGGGCCTGGGGAGGGACCAAAACGCTCACAGCAAAACCATGCAGGACGTGGGACAGGTATTGCTACAGCAGCCCATCTGGTGATCTATTAATAGCAGCCTGTGCTCGCAAGCACTCTAGAGGATGCTGAAGGAATCACCATACTTGTTTATAGACAGTATCAGGCTTTGTCGAGGATCTGGTACATACCAATTGCCTCCCTAATTACTNTTATTTATTTATTTATTTACCATTAAACCTCTGCTTATATTTCTAAAGCAACGGAAAAAAAGTGTATAAGAAAACATCTTTGTAAGAATAGCTAAAATGCAGCTATTATCTACAACAGCTGTTTGGTAGATTCTGAACTTTCATTTTTAAGTGCACAAGTGATTCAGGAACATCTTCCCTGTAATGCCAGTTCAAGTTGCCTGTACTCAAGTCTCACAAGTGCATGTCAACACTCCAAGTAGCACTGAGTAGTTAGAACCAGTACCAAACAGCCCATTATTTACAGCTGTCACTGGCAGCAAACACAATCCAACTACAGGGTCACAAGCTAACTAGCTCCTTCATATAAGGCAGTTAAAGGTTGCTGGGTTAACCTAATTATTTTTATTTGTACAGAAATGAGGATAGAGCCAATGTCAGATTTATACTTCAAGCTAACACTCAGGCACTGAAAGGCTCTGAAGCTACAGACAAACTGAACAATAATTTACAGGGTTATTATATAATTTTCATATTATGTAAGTACTTAAGACCACTAGTCTTGAGCTAGGATGCCCTGTCCAGTTGTACAACAAGCAAAGGAGTTTATTTGCTATCCAAACATATCCATCATCCAAGCAAAAAAGAACTGGAAGACAAGTGCTGTTTTGTGTGAAATGCTCTAGTCAAAAGATCAAGAGCAGATGAAATGTTTTAATGAACAAAACAGTTAAGGAGACTAAAGTGGAGATTTAACAAATGTGTGAAAGAAAATGAACCTAAGAACATTTGACAAACGAGTGAAAGAGATGGAAACTGACCAAGTTGCAAGAGTACTTGACCTCTCAGTAACAGGTGGGATACTCAAAAAGGGCATTAGAAAAGAAAGCAAACATCACAGTTTGAGATGTGAGAAAATGAGAACTCCTGTAGCGTTCTAGACATGTCCATGGAGAGGCAAGTTCAGAAGAGATGGCAAGAAGTATAGCAATGTCTAAACAGAGGTTGTCTGCCTGTTTTCAGAGAAAAAGATTAATTTCAAACCACATATACAAATAGATATTCTGTGACAATAGAGCATTAGCTGACATGCTCCCAATGCCTCTCTGTGGAAAAAGGTAACAACACAGCAGTGTTCCTGGCATGTTGGTTTTGGTGGGGTTTTTGATGGGTAGAAGGCATCTGTCTTCTAACACCACTCAGGAGCAAAGACCACAGCAAAATAAAGTTCATATATTTTTTACATTTGTAAAAGTTAAAAATTTATTAAGAAAACAGGTGCTAATAATAAGGAAAATGATATTGAGAGGAATTAGTTATTCTGTTTACTGTGAAGGAGATGACAACAGTGGAAAAAGTTTAAAAACACATATACATATATACCACAATACATATCACCCTTCACACACACACACGAAACCAACAAAAAAACAAACCAAAACAAAAAAATAACTCCAAGAAAAAAAACCCCTGCACAGAATGTCTGTGGTGAAAAACAAAAAAAAAAACAGAAAAAAAAAGTGGAGTGAAAATGGAATTTCAGCAACGAGGAGTCACAAAACACAAGTCACAGAGGACGTGGTGATGGGGTGGTAACTGTGGATGGGACAAACGCTTTCATTCTATCATCTCTTGGATCTTGGTTTCTTTGGACACACCCTCCTGTTACTTCTGTTTCTCCTTCCCCACTCCTAGCAGAACTGCCGCTGAAAAAAGTGTCATGGGTTGTGAGATAAACAGCCATACAGTTAACAAGAAATGGGGAGGGCAAAAAGATAGGCACTGCCCCAACTCAGTGTTCTGTTGTGGGGCCAAGATCTCTACTTCTATTTCTTACAGAAGCAATTAATATGAGTACATTAAAAGCTAATTAGATCCTGTGTTCATCCCAAAAATTACTAATTAGTTTATTCTAATTTATCTGCATCTATATAATCAGACCTTTTGTAAAGGTGCATGTAGGAAGAATTTAGAGATCCCCTCTCTCTCCCTCATGCCAAACAGTCACACAGCAAGCCATGTCTGCAGGCCTCAGGTGTACTAGTTGAAGGAATCTTCTAATTTATTTTCAGAAATAGCATCACTTTTTTTTCCTATATAAGCTCAGAAATTCTTAGACACAAATTTTTGTAGGTTTATCCAACATGTGCTACCTACATAACCTATTAAAAAAGATATGATGTAATTTGAAAGATGATAAAGAAAAATTTAAAGACTTTTTTTTTAATGGAATTATCACATTCTAGTCCTGGAAGCATGCACGTCAAAAAGTGACTGTACATGAGGCACAAATACAACTGCAGAATGAATAATGATACTTTGCCTTCCTTGGGTAATATTCACGACAAAAACCTTTAAAAAGCGACAGCCACAGCCTTCACCTTTAGACTTATTTTTTCCATCCTAATGCAGAATGCTTCTTAGGAACTTCTATTAAAACTGTTTCTTAAATTTGTTTGTTTTCTTCATTGGACAGATTTAATGCAAGGATCCAACCCCGTAAGCTCTTACGCAAGTTTGGAACCAGGTGCCTAGAAACTAGGACCGTGGGGAACAGGCGAGACCTGCACCCTTAACCTCACGCCTGGCCAAACCTCCTTGTCGCGCATGGTTCCTCGTTCCCCCAGCACACCCGCTGCCGTGAGAGCCCAGCGGGGCTGCCGCCCAGCGCCGAGCCGCGGGGGCTCTAGCGGAGAAATCAGCTCCTCGGAAACGGGGTACCGACCCTGCACCGCACGCCGGCAGCGCAGCTGGTATCAGCCCTCCTTCCGCGGCAGAAAGGAGCTCCGGGAGGGGGACGTCCCCGCGGCGCCCCCCTGCTGCTGCCCGCCGGGATGGCCCCGCTCCTCCCGGTGCCTCCGCCCCGCCTCAGGTGGCCGTTCCAGGCAGGCGGACCCAGGCCGTCGGGCGCAGCCGGGAGAAGGGAGCCCAGTCGCCGTGCCCCCGACGGCCCGGCGAGAGAGAGGCAGCAGGTGCTGCCGAGCCGCTCCACCCGCCCTTCGCGCACCGACGTCCCTCGCCTCGCCCCCACGGCCGGTGCCCGCTCTTACCCTGGCTCCCCTGCCACGCCGCGTACCACAGCAGGGGGAAGGAGAATCCGAGGCACAGCGCTGTCAGAAGCGGGCCGTGCCGGAGCCGCATCTCCCGACGGGGAGCCGGCCACACGCCCCCGACGTCGCCTCCTCGCTCGGCCAAGGATCTGCAGCCGCCGCTGCCTACGCCGGGCAACTACCGGCCGGGCGTGTCCGCGCCGCGCTAACCTGCCCGCCCCCTGAGCCGACAGGGGCCGGGGAACCGGAGAAGGGAAGGGCCGGTCTCCCCTCGAACTCCACTTCCCTTCGAGGCAGAGCCGCCGTGCCGTCCCGCCCGTTGGTGCAGCGGTGGCACCCGCTCCGCCTGTCGCCGGGCTTTGCCCCTCGAGCAGACGCGAGTCTCGTAACGAGCGCCAACGGCGAGTCCTGCTGCAGAGCCCTGGGCAGAGTCTTGCCCCCTGACGCGGGCCCTTCCCCAGTGCTAGGACACAAACGGAAAAAACTCTTTACCGCAGCATCTCTACACTGTATCTTTACAACAAAAAACGCCTCAGCTCGGCACTTAGATACTGTTTAGCCCAAGTCACATCACCGTAATGGTTATCAGTATTGTCTTCATTTAAAACCAATGGTGCTTTTTTTTTTTTTTTCCCCCCCTTATTCCCTGTAAGGTTTTCTAGGGAAGCCAAGCTATAGTGTACAACTAATACATGCGTTTAACACAGTCAGATAAACAAACTAAGCTTTTCAGTTTATCTTTAAAGAAAAGGAAAGCAGCTGCAAAACCCAACCTGATGAAATTCTAATGTACACTGGAAAAAAAAAAGTATTTTACTCTGGCCATTATACCCTCCTTCACACACATGCCTTCCCACTGTAGTGGGCACACCTCTTTTCCTGTTCAGATCCTCAGCATTCCATCAGCAAATGAAAAATTAGTCACTGGTTAGAATACATCTACTATAACAGAGTCTATCAGGGCTATCTCACTTACTGAGCTCCCCACAGTTTAAATAGAACCACCTATGTTTTATAAGAAAAAATAGTCACGTTTTTATACCCAATCAGCAGGTAGTCAGTGGCTTTCACTCTGACATGTTCTCTACCTGCTCACAAATCTATTACCCCCATTTCACAGCTACAATAAAGAAAATACAGTTTCCTGTTATGTGTTGCAAAGATCTGGAGGGCTGGAGCACCTCCCTTGGAGGACAGGCTGAAAGACTTGGGTTTTTTTGGCCTGGAGGAGAAAAGGGTGCAGGAAGACCTTAGAAACAGCCTTTCAGTACACAAAGGGGGCCTAGGGGAAAGATGGGGAGGGACTTTTTACAAGGGCATGTAGTGACAGGACAAGGGGTAACAGCTTCAAACTCAAAAAGGGTAGATTTATGTCAGATATTAGGAAGGTATTTACTGTGAAGGTGGTGAGGTGCTGGAACAGGTTGCCCTTGAATCATTCAAGGCCAGGTTGGATGGAGCTTTGATCAACCTGGTCTAGTGGAAGGTGTCCTTGCCTGTGGCAGGGGAGGGTTGGAACTAAATGATCTTTAAGGTCCCATCCAGCCCAAACCATTTGATGATTCTATAATTCTATAATCAAAAGGACAACTTCCAAAATCATACTGGACTTGGTCAGTGGATAAAAGCAGGAAGCTGTTTGCTATCTGTTACCTACTTCCTTATTACTACCATACATAATTTATTGTGTTATTTACGTAAAGGATATAGTATTTTATATAATTTAGTTTATAAAAATATGCTTCATTATTAATACAGTATCTCTTCCCTCCTTTTTACTAATTGTTTACTTAACAACTGCATCTCATCTCATCCCAAAACCCTAAATCATTTGGAATAGTGCTGTGAAAAGCAAACCAAAACCTGTCAGCCCTGGTGTCCAGATATAATTATGCTGGAGTCCTAATGTGAATGGTGCCTTCCAGTGCCACCCTTCATACCACCAGCAATGAAACTATGTCTTTTTTTTTGGAAGCTCCTCAAATTGTACATTGCTGCTCTTGCAAGGTTAGTGTAACCTTCTCGTGTGTGAATGATGCTCTGGATGGGTTTACTTCTCTGTTTATGAGTTACTTTGAATTATAAATGTTATTATTCATTAATAATTCAGGAGAGTGCTAGCAGCCTGCATTAGTATATGAATGGAGAATGAAAAATCTGTGTGGCTCCATGAAACACTGTGAAACTGCAAGTTAGACCTCACTATTCCTGCTCTGTACACATTCCCTCTTCCTTCTGTTTCTGACTACCTTTGATATTTTTACTGATGAATCTTCTTTAAGATACATTTTGAACATGTATTTGTAATTGTTCACATTAAGCAATGTGAATATGACTCAATCCTATTTTGCTACTGCCTCCCCATCCCCATTTCCATCTCCAAGTTAACTAACTAAAAGCTCAAGGTACTACTTTGATGGAAGATCAATGTATATTTTGGCACATTTGTAGTTACTGGAGAGATTTATAACTAAAAGAACAAATAAACCTTAAATATGTCATATGTAATGAATAAAATGTCTTTTAACTGACTGACCAGTGTTTTATCTGTTTCCAAAAAGATACAGTGTTGTATCTGTTTCCAAATCCAAAGTGTAAATGATGTTGTCAAGCAAGAGGGCTATTAAAGGTAAGAATAACAGACATCTAACACATCCTTAATTTTAGCTTATATTCAAACAAACCTACCCATGGTGCAAGGAATGTCTATGGAGACTGCCACTGAATGCATTAGAAGTTATTTATTAGGGCTGACTCTGCACCAGACAGTCACTCAGCCTTGCTAAGCTGTGGTGGTCATTTACTTAGCACTGACTTCTCAGACTAATGCATGAAGTTACAATGAGACAGTGCATTAACTGTTCCACAAAAACAAAATAATAAAATACCTAATCACTGAAAATAGTTTCCGCACCCTTGGGAACTACTTGCAATCAGGCCTTCTTACTTGCTTCATGTTTTCCTATCTCCCTCTCAGTTTTCTCTTCATACATTATTATACACGTTCAAGAACCATATATAACTGGAATAAGATGTGCAAGGGGTGTTTGGGGGTTTAAATGTTCCAGGCCACCTTTATCTTCCAGCAGCAGACATTTTGCATTTTTGACAAACTGATAATCTTCAAAAATACTCTATAGAACATGTTGCTGAGCAACTTCTAACACACCAAGCAAGTAATTCAAAGGATTAATTCCATGGAGGCAGCTTACCTGGAAGAAAATAATTCCTAGGTTTATCCTCATGCTTTGTAACTGAATGTCTTGTCTTGCTAAGATGATTGTCTCACATTTTTGGTAGTTTTTTCACACATTTGTAAGCAAAAGTAGAGATAAGAAAGATTAAAATAAATATTTGACAAATACAGGATCACAGGTGCAACAAGTAATGGATAATTTTGCATGTGGGTTGCAGATGTCCTTCATCTACAAGTGTACATGATCAAGGAATAACCCCCAGTAACAAGAGGTAATAGTCACTGCTGTGGAAAGCTTTCTGACTGCATAGAGATTCGACTGATATTGCTGGTCAAAGTCGCCTTTTCTTTGCCCTGCTGTCACCCAAGTAATGTGATTTTAAAAGGTAAACAGTAGGTCATTATTTTTCCTGCCACCAAAGTCTCCTTGAAGGTAATACTGGAAGACAACTAGAGAATAAAAAAAAAGGCAAGCCAGAACTTTTTTCTTCTTAAACTACACTTTACATTTTTGACCATCCTCATAAATTTATGGATTGGCTGAACATGATTATATAGAAGCATCTTGCATTATTCAAGTACTAACATTTGCATAAAATCAAACATGCTCACTGCTGGATCACTTGGCTCTGTAAAAGAACACAATGAAGCTTTAATCAAATGCTTACACTTGCTTGTTATACACTGAAAAAGATGATCTTGTTTGGAACCCAAAAAAAAATGAGCATGCCTGAAACAGATGAGATTGGTACCATCACCTTTAATTCCTACCTTGTTTACAGTAGATAAACTCTATCTTTATAGTAGTAAGTTATAAAAAGCTGTTGAAAAGAAACTGTCAAAAATGCATGCTTTAATAATTTTAAGTAATGTAATTGGTTGCAGACTTGGCTTTAGAATGTGGATTTAAATAAAGACAACACTGTATGATAAAAAGGAAAAGTAAAGGGTAGATTAAAAGTTGCATCTTTTAAACTCTTACATTTCAGAAGTACTTTAAGACAAGAACTTAAACATTTTCAAGCTTACCTCAAAAAGTCTAATTATAATGCAGAGAAAGGTGAAATGTATGGTCAACACAGGATACTCTGCTTCCAGTCTCCAGGACTGATGTGAAAAGAGAACTGAGTGAAAAAACGACCATCTGATGTGTTTATTTATTTTAATAGTAAAGTTTAGGACTGTCATAAACCAAAACAGGAAGTGGAACATATTCCCAAACCCAAAGTAGAAATTGCTTTAGTTCTTAATAATCCATACAAAAAGGAATTTCTATTTAAGTATAAATAACAGGGGAAGAACAATTGATGTGAAGCTGTTTAATCTATTAAAAGACAATGGAAAGGGAAACATTTGAAGCAGTAGGAAGTTTTTATTTTGGTACACATCAACAGAAGTCTCATCAGCTACAAATTTTTCTGTGTTGTTTGCACAGACCCACACTTTACAGGTGCACCTGTGGGACTTTCCAAGTGATTCCAGGACCTCAGGAATATCTCTGGACAATTCATGTGTGAGCATGAAAACTGACAGCAAGTACTGACCACCCTCCATCTCTTCGTGTTGCAACAACTCCTCTGCCTTCCCAACATCCAGCTGTTACACCCTGCTGCTTCTGAAGACAGGATTCTCCCGATGGGAAGCTTTCAGCCTGGGTGTGTTTAAACACCTCAGCATCAGCCACACTCTTGACAAACCATCAGGTAGGAGTTGTAGCACAATCTTTTTTTTTCCTAATATGGATTATTTGCTCAAAGTTGTTTCCCATACAAGCTATGTGGGAGCTGCAGCCTACCCAGGTCCTGCCATGCAGACAAATGTTTTTCATCAGTTCTTAGGCACTGGTTCTTTGAAATTTTTTCTATATATTTTCTAGGTTTTGGCTACCTTGGAATGACTTATGTGTAGGTAAGGTGACAGGATGGCAAAAAGGTTCTATCACAAAGTAAAAATACTTTTTAATAGAAATATTTTTCAGTTTATTTTTGCCCAGTAGCACTCCAATGCTTTAAAGGTCAGATTACTCACAGAAGTTACACTGACAAAAATAACCACCTACTACCTCTCAACACTCACCATCTCTACTTACAGTTTTTAAAAGTAGTAATCAGATCTGCAAACAATTGAGGTTCACATATCCATGATTACTCTGCATAGAAACTCTGCACCCCTACAAGTGTAAAAACACAGGAGGATGACAAATGTGTTGGTCCACCCTCTGAAACGCTGTAGGACACAGGCCACCAGACCTGCTGTGTGGCTTTTGATTCTGTGTAAAAGGTACTGCAATTTCCTCACATTAAAAAAATGTATCAGAATGTGGTCAAGCAAGTCTGTCAGCTCCTTCTTAACCCTCCAAATTTTGCATACAATTTAGAGGAACAGGAATTCTTTCCACTCTCCTCAAAGAAACTCTTTAACCCATATTTACTGGAATAATCATTAATTACAATACAATGGAACTACTGACCAGAACTAAATGAAGCACTTAGGCTGAACTTCCATTCAGCAATGGCAAAGCAGACTCCATGGCAAAAAGCCCTTCCTTAAAAGCATCTAGCCCAACTAAACCCAGAACATCATTCAGATTAGAGTCGCTTTCAGCTATAGCTGAGGGAAGCTGCAAGGCTTCAAAAACACTTAAACAAGCATGAGTATTTTATAAAGCATCACAAATGAGTAGAAGGTATTAACTAGCAAGACAATCCACTGACATTTGGCCCACATAGTGTAAATTGGGCCACCTGTACCAATTTCCTGGTCAGCACTGGGGTCAGCCCTGAAATGAGAGTGGTTTGCCCTGGCTGGCAGGCTTCATGCTGCTTTGAACTGCAGACCATAGAAAGGTTACTTACAGGTGGTTTAGACCTAACCAAGAACCTGCCAACCTAAGTATGCAGTTTGAAAACAAGTTAGCATATTGTCAGTGTAAACGGAAGAGGCGTGTAATATTCACGTCAATTTTCTGGGTCATTTGGTACCATAAAAACGTTAATCTTGAGGAAAACATTAGCAGAGAATAAGGGTTATTACACAAGCTATTACCACGGAAAGGTTGGAAAAAAAAAGCGCATAACATCTTTCTTTGAAATAATGGGGCTGAAAAACACATCATTAACAGTGCATAAAAAATTCATCACCCTAAACTATTTCTTTGTGCCATCTTAAAAGCACTGCTGTTAAGGGGTCTTAAGAGATCCTTTAGACCCTGCCACTCACCAGTACAGATGCTGTAATGGCGCAAGGCAAACTCTACTGCCCCTGCTGACAGGTTTTTTTCTTCAGCCAGCACAGAACACTTGGGTCATCGTAATTATGTAAAAAACCCATCACGATCCCGTATTTCCTCCAGCGTCCAGGGGCTCCGAGCCATCATAATTCTCCTTAGAAAAATGAACTGCCTGCCTGTCAAAAACATACAGCTGAGGTACTCTAACGGACTAACGTGTCGGCTGAAGGCCTGTGCACCGTGGCCTCGAGAGGCGCGCCTGTCACCTTGGCCTGTGCCTCTGACACCGGACTAGCAGCTGAGTCTTCCCGGGCTGGAGGTGCTTTACCGGAGTTCGGCCGCCCCCTCGCACACGGCACAAGCCGGCCCAAGTGGCACCGGGCCGCCTACTCGCCCTTTGCCCGGAGCCCAAAGCGGCGGGAAGGGTAAAGTGCTTGTCAAGGGAACGCAGCTACTACACCCGCCAGAGACTGCCCGACCCGGAGCTCCCTCGGGCTTCCAGCGGGGCGGGCAGCCGCGCCGTGACAGCCTCGGGAAGGGCAGCGTCACCGGGTAAATGACCAGAACCGGTCGTCGTTCCCTCATCGCCCCGAGTTCTATCAGGTCCCCCAGGGAAGAACGCGCGGTACAACGGACAACAGCCGCCGAGACAGAGAAGGAGCCTCTTAACCGGCACTTCCGCCCCGCGATCACTTCCAGGTCGGGGAAGGCAGGAGGCTTCCGGCGGGAAGATGTGGGGGGCGCTGAGGCGCCGTTAGGTCCCCGCGAGGTCCCCGCCGCGGTGGGCGCGGGGCGGCCGCGCTGAGCGGCGCTGAGCGGGGCAAGTGCCCGTTACCCTGCCCGCGGGACGGGGCGGGGCGGGGCTGAGCCGGGGGCGCGGGCGCACATGCAGGTCTCTCCTGCAGCCCAGCGGGTGCCCTGGCTCGCGGGGGCGCTCTCACCGTTAAACGGTCACTGAGGGGGACCCGGCTGGTATGGAGGGGTCACGACGGAGACTCTCCGGGGACGGAGCTGGCCCCCAACCCCCCGGGGGAGGGTGTTTTCGGCCGGCGACGGCGGTCGCGGGGTAACAGCCGGTGTGCCCTACCTGCTAACGCGGCGCTTTCTTCCCGCAGATGTTGGTGTACATCTGGGGCTTCCTCTACACCAACTACGTTCGGTTTTGGATTAAGTGGATCTGGAGGCTGATGACTCGGAAATGCCAATTGCAGCGTCTCCTGGACGGCTCGACGGCGGGTGCGCGGCGCACGCTGAGCATCGGTAAGAGGGGATGTCGCACCTGGGGACGGCTTTCTGCCCCGGCAGGCGGCCTCAAAAGCGGCAGTTGGAAACTGGTCCTCGTCCCGATCACCGTTCTGCTGTTCCCCTCTTCTTGCCTGTTCTGGAGAGATTTAAAATCAGAATGTCAAATCTGGTTTCCTTGCCCGCTTGCCAAAGTCAATTCCACTGAGTTTCAAAGTGTCAATCAGAGATCTTTACCGTTTGCCTGAGTCTTCCTGTCACTTTGCCAATGGTTTTACCTCCCTCTTATTAAAAAAACCCACACAGAACAGTCACTAAGTGCAATTTTTTGAAGGAGAGCACAGTGAAATGCACAGTGCCGTTCAATACAGAGTTTAAAATAGTAATTTAAGAAACTACTTACAGTATTTGCCATTTTATCCATAGCTCGAGGAAGTGACTTTGTTCCCTTATTCTTCAGTAATAAATGCCAAAACATTTCTAAGAATGGAAAAAATATCATTGGCTATTTTTCAATTTTGTCTTTGTACATGTACATTTTAACTGATCAATGTTTTAAAAGCTCCAAGTCTATTTTCAGCGTTGTAGTTGAGGACTATTAAAAAATAAAAAATATGTGAACTAAGACTTCAATTTTCCTGATCCCTGATTTTAAGATTGAGCATTGTATATGCCACAAGAACACATACTATCAGTTATTTTAAATAATTTATATGATTTTATCTGTGACTTTTACATTTTTTCTGTTGCAGAACATTCACTGGAATCATCAAAGAGTAAGGTAAAAGATACCAGAGACTGAACTCAAATAAAAACTTTCAGAAACAGATCCCAGAAAAGAACATGTGCAATTACCACTGAAGGGTGGAGGAAAGTAGAGGAATTAAAGACAGAGAGGATAAAGCAACATTGTGGGTTCTGTATGTTTGGGTTAGTCGAAGTTCCTCAAACAACCCCATGTGCCTTCCAATGTTATTTTTCCATCTCTCTGAAGGATTACTTGTTCTTCAGCAGCCAGTCAGAGAAACCTTTACATAAAGCTTCTGATCTTGGAGAGGGTCAGCTCTCCCTGCCACAACAACCACTTTTGCTGCTTTTATAGAAGCCACAGGTGTGATATAGATAAATGATGTAGATACAGCAATTAAATGCAGTGTATAAAACAGCATCTTGCATGGTTGACAAAAAATGCAACACAAGTTTGCAGGCAGATGTTTAACTGGTGAACTAGTTCCAATTGTTCTGCAGCTGTTGGACGTAAGGTAACGTTATAAACCTTCAAACTTGTGTATCTAGTGAGGTGTCTGCTTTGTCCCTTTTTCTTGCTGATCACTGCAATGTTATGTTGAGAGTGAATGAGTGACTCTCACCAGCATCTTTGTTGCAGTAGAGCACGGTTTGGGCAGGTCTTTTATAATCTTTTATTTCAATGATTATATCAAATATATTAATGTTAATTTTAAAAAGATACAACTTTCTGCTTTACCAAAATGAAGCTGCTTTGGTTTTAGCATGAATTGTATTAAAGAATGCATTGGAATCATAACATTTTAGACTATAAATTGTTGTGAGGTGGTTTTTTAATGGGCAGCATATAATTATTATTACTTGCATTTGTGATTTAGGAGGCTGCAGAATAGCAGTGTTCTTTTGTTTCACCCCAGCATTGAAACCTCAACTTTGTTAGTTCACTACCTCCTAATTCTGAAACATTACTTCCTTAACTGAAGGTTGTTTGGTTTGGTTTGTTTTTGTTTGTTTTATTATTTTTATTTTTTTTAATTTCTGCTCCTCAATAGCTCCATTTATTTCAATTGGATTAGGAGGAACATGTTTCAATCTCAGTATTTTTCAATGTTTAGTAGTTGAAAGCCAAGGAGAACATAGACTGAACAACTCTGGAGCTTTTTATTTATTCTTTAGGTGACTCCTGTGTAAATATTGTCATTTACAATCTGACGAAATTAAAGATCATGCCTTTATGTAATTATTGCAGATTTTTATGTGCAATTTAAGTCCATTTATTAGAAATGTTTGCAATAAATTGACTGTTCTCCTTTTATAGTAAAGAATACAGTTACGGTGGGTATACAGAAGCAGGGGAATAAGAATCAAGTAGATGACAATGGTCTGCATTCATCATTAAGTCTTCTACTGTCTTAACTTCATAGGTTTTAAGAAATGCTGTACATGTTGAGGAAGATGAAGTGGAGAAATGTGTCAGAGATGTAATGAAAGAAAAGAAAATTGATCAGAAAGATACAGGGTATGTTTGGAACTTAAGCATAAGTTCTTCATGGCTGTTTATGCTGTCTTGTTACTGTGTTCCTGCAGTTGCTTAATCTGATACAGTATTTAGGCCACTCACACAAATCTTTAGAATTAAGTTAGAAAAGAAGTTATGGTTGTGGCCTCTTCAGTTCTATGAAATAAACTGCAAAGTTTTAATTGACTTAATGGGCTTGAGATAACTTCATCTGTCTTTCAAGTCCCTTCTGTTACTTCCAGTATCTGAAGGGGGCCTACAGGGAGACTGGAGAGGGGCTGTTTCCAAGGGCCTCTAGTGAAAGGATGAGGGGTAATGGGTTTAAATTGGAAAAGAGTAGATTTAGACTGGGTATCAGGAAGAAGTTCTTTACCTTGAGGGTGGTAGAACAGTGGAATAGGCTCCCCAGGGAGATGGTTGAGGCCCCATCCCTGGAGATATTCAAGGTGAGGTTGGACAAGGCTCTGAGCAACCTTGTCTAGTTGAGAGCGTCCCTGCTCACTGCAGGGGGGCTGGACTAGATGACCTTTGGAGGCCCCTTCCAGCCCTAACCATTCTTGATTCTATGATTCATATTTCTAAGTAACATGATTATTGCCTAGGTTGATTATATCAAGTAAGTAATTGATAGGATATATTGGAGGGAGTATAGTGATGCCTGATTAATGCTTGCATTCATCTGCATAAGTAAGTATGAGAAGTTGAGAGGAAAAGCTGTGAATAGTCAAAATGTTTAAGTTTAATGGAAAGGTTATTTGAAGGTATGAGTACTTCTGTCAAAGTTTCCCTTCCAGACTTAGAAAATGTTCAGGGGTAGGTGAAGGTGTAGGGGTCAGGATGACCTATGGAGTTTTGTGTCATCACAGATTTTAGCCAAATTACTGTTTTCTTCCATAATGTAAGTGAATAGGGCCTGATTGTGACTGTGCAGCATTGGAATCAGCTAGATTTTATTTTTTTTTTAGGTAGAAATAAGAGTCATATAGAGTATACAATATGCTGAAGTTTGAAAAATAAACAATTAAAAACATTCCTCATTCTAGTGTTTACATTATATTAACATAAGACCTTTCTTATCTGGTAGTTCAAACAAGAATTTGACTTAGTACACCTGTAATAGCTTTTGTGTGGTGTTTTGTTTTTATTTCAGGTTTAAGACAAATCTGCGTCTATCCTTACTCCAGATATCGGGTTATAAAAAGCTTTATTTGAATGTGGAAAATCTGAGGAAGGTGCCCTATGATTCGAATAATAAGGAACATGAGGAACAGTTAATTGAGGTGAAACTCTTTTAAATACAAAAGCTATTTGTTTGGGCTTTTCCCCTCCAAGTCCAACAGCTTAAATTAATTTAATTTATTGGTAGTTTTCTTACCAGCTCACCTATTTAATGCTTTTTTCTACTTGTGAATTGGGCCATTATAAAAGTGACACATCAAAATAACATCATCAGAGCAAATCAATTTAGTAAACTAGAGTTATTTACACTGGGATTATTTTGTGTGAAATGAGACATAACATGTAAGTAACAAAATGATTTTTTTGAGTCATTAAACTAAAAAGGTATTTAATCATATGCACATGTCTAATTGTGTAAAACAATAATGACTAAAAAAAAGACAATCACAGAATCACTAGTGTTTTCTTAATACTGAATCCTAGTCAATGTCAAAGAGGATGGATTAATTCTGGAAGATAGGAACCATCAGGAATCTAATTTAGGTAACAATAAATAACAGCAAGTTATATGCTGTTATAATATATGCAGATAATATAATACTGCCTGAGGGTTTTTTTCAATGACTCCTACAGTACAAACACATTATGTCATTTTTTCTTAACATTTCATAATTATTTCAACCCGCTCTGCAAGTCCCAACATTGACACGTTACATAAGAGTTCATTGAGAATTTCTGCTTCAGTTTATATCTATCTTATCAAAAGACAGTGTGTGTGAAACAAGTCTTTGTTTCTTTAGTATTGATACAGTGACTTTGTGAAGGGAAATTACCATATTTGATGTTAAATGTAATAATTTTCATATTTGCTGAAGAAGCCATTGTAATACAATTCCAAGTTGCCCCTGAGAAAACAGAACATCAGGCAGACTGTATCTTGTTCCTTGGTGAATAGTTTCTAATGTGCAGCAGCAAGTGTTGTAAATTCTGTGACTTGGAATAGTTCAGCAGCCGTGCATAACATGGAAGTATCTTTGTGCAGCTTTGGAATTTGTTGATGCCTCATGAGAACCTGAAGGCCAGAATCAGCAAGCAGTGGTGTGACATTGGCTTCCAAGGTGATGATCCCAAAACAGACTTCAGAGGAATGGGCCTACTAGGCTTAGTTAATCTGGTGTAAGTGAAAAGAACTATTTCATTTCTGTTCTTGTTCTCAATATCTATGTGTTTTCTCTGCTTAGTGCTATTTCTAATGAAGAAAGAAAATAGAAATGGTGACTTCTGTACAGTAAAAACAGTGTTTTCTAAATAAATGCTTTTAGTAGCTGCATGTCCACAAGTGTATAGTTGTGTAAAGGCCAACAAGGGACTGAAACACCTTATTTTTTTATTATCATATGATAGATTTGAGAGGTTATAACTTAGAAAGTAACCTGTCAAAAGCTTTTACAATTCCTGAATTAGTGCAATGAAAAATAAAGATATTTGCATAAATTTGCTAAGCTAGTCTGTGGACTTGTGTGAACTTCATATTTGATATTCAGGTCACAATGGTTTTTTTTATTTTTTACCCTATTAGTTCATACTGAATATCACTTGCTACCTTCCCCGTAGTTTTCATTTTTCCATTGTTCAGTACATACTAGTATTCAGCTTTAGTTTTGACTTTACTTTTTGATGTTCAACACATGAATTAACATTTTTTTTTGTGAGCTTCAAAAAATAATGGAAGATTGTGTTTTGTACTGACAGGTATTTTAGCAAGCACTATACCCATGAGGCTCGTCAGATCCTTTCCCATTCAAATCACCCAAAGCTGGGGTAAGTCACTATATGACTTTTTCTGACTTGTGTAAAAGCTCATGTAAACACTGCCAAGTATGTCCCCTGAAAGTATTTATGGGTTTTGCCATTAAAGGATGAAAAAAGTAGAAAGACATGAGAAACTGAACACAGAAATAAATTTTCCACATAGCTGGGAACTATGTGCAGCTTTTCTTTTTTTTTTTTTTTTCTTTTCAGTATAGATTGGTTGGTTAACAGTGAACACCTTTTAACATCCTAGTTCACTTTAATTTGTTCACTGTAGTTGTAATGCTATTACAAATAATACTTTTTTTTGCCTTCTCACCCATCCTCTAACAGGATGGTATAGATGATCTCTTCAGATCCCATTTTGTTAGACTTCTGC